>JBAMNC010001104.1:0-175297 GCA_037902135.1 Cetoscarus ocellatus | reverse complement strand
TACTTATCCATACTTAAATTAAACGAAAATTAAGCAATAAAACAATGGCTTACATGATTTCTTTATTCAGTCCTGTTGTTTTCAGATTAACCAAACAGGCCTAATGCGAAAGACTTTTCATCAAGGAAGTAAGATACAACAAGAAGTAGACCAGTGACCACATTAAAATCAATATTTTATTTAAAATTGATGAGCTATCGTGCTTTAAATTACATTGTTAATTTGATTCAACTGTGCTTGTAAAATGACCATTATTAAGATATCAACTGTAGCTTCCTACCTGTCAATAGACCTTCGATAAATGCGAGAAATATACATTCCCCATAGGAATCCTATTGCTTTGGTCGCATTGTTTGGAACTATTGAGTGCTCCCATGATCCGCCATTTCTGTCAAATAATTGGTCCATTGGCATCTACGGAGTTGACGCCACTCTCTCTTTCCAACGTTCTGGACCCAGCCAAAAGATCAACTACCTATCACTCAGTCAAAAAATAACATACAGCTATATATCAGCCAATCAAGTAATAGCACTGCTGTATCTGGGTAAGATACGGTTGATCTGACTGCAGTGTCATTCCCATATGAGGATGCATACTTCACACTCATGGTGGGAAAGCCTTATCCCATGAGTACAGCAGGCTAAGTTATCTCATCGTTTGATTTTGTAGCCTGCTGAACCATGAAATTACATATTGTACAAAAGGAAAACGAGAGCTTATTCTTATTCTTCCTCCACACCTACCCATGAAACAGTAAAGCAAAGTCTGATCACATTGACATACAGACTGTGGATTCAAAGCATCATAGTGAAACAAAATCATCAATGCTAAGTTAGTTAAGTTAACAGTTATACTTAGAACATGAGAAATGTTTGGTTATAATTAAAATAAAAACTAAACATTTTTAGATTGAAGGAGCATGGTCAAATTTTAGAGGCCAATAATAAAAAAGAACAATAATATTTGTATTTTTATGTTTCATCATTACTTGATATAGTATACTAAAATCAAAAAGTAACAATAAGACCCATTAAATTGTGGGGGCAAAATAACAGCACCTGACTACTTATAAACCCAGTTTTAATTTTAAAATATGATTAGTGCATAAAGAATGATTAAAGATTACCCACACTGGTTTCGTCTCACACTCTGGAACTTTATCAGTCTAGCTAACATGAGCTTTGTGCTGAGATGGACTCTGTGAATGACTGAGCCTTTAGGGGGCGCTCATTTTATACCTAATCATGACACTCATCTGTTTCTAATTAACCTGTTCACCTGTGCTTTTTTGGAACATGTTGGAGGCATCACGTTTAAAATGAGTAAATCTTTGCAAAAACAATAAAGTTTATAAACATTTAATATCTTGTCTTTGTAATGTATTTGGTTGAATATAGGTCAGAGATGATTTGCATATCATCATATTCTGTTTTTATTATGACACAACAACTCAACTCCAATTTAGTTGGAATTGGGGTTTTTAATTTGTTAAATGTTCTTAATCTTTTTGCTCAAACCATATTTTCACCACATAAGGTTCATATTTCCTTTCAGAGGATTTTTTCATTGATGTGAATGAGATAGAAAAGGAAGTGGGTGAGTAGTTACCATTAGAGTAAATATTTTGATTTCCAGACAGTTCAGTAAAATAACATCTGAAATATCTCCTTAACTCATGTTGATCCTTCTGCAGAGGTCCTGTAAACACCATTAAAGCCTGAATGAGGACAGATTTGGACGGAGATATGTCTGGCTTCTCTCCTCATGTCAAGCCTCATCTACAGGGACTGGTTCTCTTGTTTTTGTCATTTCTTTTGTCAGGATAAAACTGCACTTTGCACAATATTTGGCAACTCTGTGATGATCGACGGCTCTGTGGGTTGTGTGAGAGTCTTTCCCTGGAATACCGAAATCAAGGATGATCACCTCACTGCAGATGTCATCAGTGATGAAACATCTCACTTTGTCCACACGGTGTCGCCAGAATTCACTTGGAATGAAAAACCTGGAGCATGAAAACAAAATCCTGATCCTGCTTTGCTTGAACAGTCAGCTGTAGAGGAGGTCACGTTTCTGCCAGCATTTGTTTGTTTATTTGCAAGATTATCAAAAAACTTCAGGAAAGATATTGCTGAAATTTTCAGGAGATGTTGGTAACGGCCCAACATAGATGTGACAAGATTTTGGGGGTGATACATATATTTCTCTGGATGCAAAAAAAATCCTTACGTTAACATCAGGCAAAAAAAAAATTCTAAATCACATCTCTGCCATTTTTCATTGGATTCACTTCCAATTTCACAGGATAATATGGGGTCCATGTCTCTGTCATCAAGGTAAATATCATTTGGATCTGATCCGGATTGACATCACAAACAACATTGGACTTCATAATGGGAAATCCAATGGACGACATTCAATAATTAATATAAAATCAAAATATTAAATGAAGTTCCCAAACTTTGTTGTGTTCATACAGGATAACAGCCTCCTTTGAAGTGATGAGTTTGGTCCAGATCCTGGCACTGTTCTGGACCTGGTGATCCAGAATTGTATCTTTAACAGGGGTTGTGGAAAAGCCACTGCCAGAACTGAGCTGCTTGGTGGAGGTCTGTGCTCTCTGAATGCTTTTCTAGTTTGTTTGTTTGTTTGTTTGTTAGCAAAATTATGCAACAACTACTGAAGGGATTTTGCTGAAATTTTCAGGAGATGTTGGTAATGGCCCAACTTAAAAATGATTAGATTTGGTGGTGACCCAGATGACCACTAATAGCAAACAATGATTTTTGCTCAATAACTGTCTAACTAAAAATGATATCAACATGATTCTGATAGCTAGGTGTGGGTTTTCAGGGTCAGTGAATCATATTATGATGGTAACTTCATCATGGAACTATTGTTTATAGATGTTACAGTGATATGTGCTTTCTACTTTATAATTAATCTATGCTGAGTAAAAATTTAATAAGTTGTTTTAGCACAAAATTCATCACTTTGTCTTGAACCGACCCTCATTTTGTTTATTCACATAATAAAAACGAGTGATGAATGAGTTTTTTATTGTTTTATTCAGTTGTCCTTACTGTAGAATGCTTGTTGCATTGCTCCTTAAGATCTTTTTGTTTTGCTTTGCTGAGCAAACATTGAATCAATTGTTACTAAAAAAAAACATTAACATGATCAGTATCAGCCAAACTCACAAACAAGTGATTGGTATCAGCCAGAAAAAGCCTGATCGGGGCATCCTGACTTATTTTGGCCATATTACTGTCAGAAGGCAGACTCTGTGGCACAAAAGACTCAACTGCAGATGAGAAAAACCATAAAACGAGAGGTAAGGTTTATTACCAGACCAGAGTTCAGTACACGTGAAGTCAATCAATCCAGGCAGAGGTTTTCCAATAAGTCAACAGGCAACAGGCAGAGTCAAGACTAAACAGGTCAACAACAAAAACCAGAGCAATGAAGAAAATGCTGGAAAGAGACATGAAGTACTGCAATCTGTGGACAAGACTGAGGAAGACATGAGGTTAAACACAAGAGGTAATGAGAGGTAATGAGACACAGCTGGGGAAGGCACAATCAGGGATCAGGTGTGACAGGACGAAACAGGAAGCAAAACCTACAGAGACGGACAAAGACAATTGAATTTTCAAAATAAGACAGGAAGTACAAGACAAAACATAAAACATGGGAACAAAATGGGGAACTCGTGCTCTGGTTTAATCTTAATCTTCTCCAGGAAGCCATGGGAACTGTGCTTCTTTGTGAAAATGTAAATGACATTATTTTTTCTCAGAGGAGAGTGAGTCAGTTAGGGTGGAAACAGCCAGTTTGTGTAGAGAACACAAAGAATCTAACTCAGAGGCAAATGGTTATAAAAACATGGCAGCCTGAAGTTGGCACAGGAAGCAAAAGCGGTCAACAGTTCCAAGGAATGTTCTCCAGAGCTCACTTAAGGAAATCTAAAATTCAATACTCCCATGGGTCTCTTCAAAGTTTATTCAGATCCTTAAGTGATCTGGCTATTTATGGGTCTTTGAGTTGCTTCAGGTCAAACCCAAATTCCTTTGTACTGGTAGGTCTATTCGGGAGGGGAGGGTGCACGAGATGTTTGGGCAGCTGCTGGAGCCAAAAGGGGAGAAGAAGAAGTTGCCCCTGAGGTTGCTACCAGGCTGCAATGCTACATTGTTTTCCCTGCAGCTCTGTTAACTAACGCTGCTATAACAAAGATTGTAAGGGAAGCAAGATGACTCACTTGGCTGAAAAATCCTCTTTTAAAAACAACTATCACACGAAAGCATGGGATGATGTAATTTAACAAGTATCCAACAATTAAATCGGCCATTGACCGTTTAGATCATTGAATTTTGGTGACTACTTGGACTATCCTTGTTGCATCCCTGTTGTGGATATTGTCAACAACTCTTCTCCACACTGGACATGTGAACCAATGGGATTAAAAAAAAAACAAGAAAAAAACAGTAGGACATCACACTCTGCTGGGTCTTTTCCAAAGAGCTGGGGGAAGGAGATGTTTTTGATATAAGTTAGGGAGAAGAAAGGATGCTGTGGACTATCTGTGGTGTTTGTAGAGGTACTCTGTCATGCAGGGGAGGCATGAGAAACACACTAAATGGCACATAAATCTTAAAAGTTTAGACAGAAGTTTACCTAAAGTATAAGTCTTCTCTATTGGCTGCTTTAAATTCAGTTAAAAATGGTGAGTATCACCTATAACTAAATTCCAATGACTTCCTCTCCATTGTTTAACAGTCCTGGTGTCCTGGTTTGACATATTACTTCTCATCTCTTGCCCCAGTCTTTATCAGTGCTTCCACAGCAGTCGTCTGATTGGCTGTTCCTGCAGTGTATCATCAGACTGCAGGAATCTGCCTCAGACGTGCTGCAGCCAGGCTGAAGCTGACTGGCTGCCCAGACTTGACGGGGGCAGACACAGAACAGATTTAAAGTCAGTGAGTAAAGATCAGACACAGAACCGACCTGGGACATGCTTAAAGACCACTGGACCAAACAGATCAGACACACACTTTATTTCTTTCTTCATTTGAGGACTTCTGATTTCTTCAACAACATGATTCCAGCTTGTCCAAACAACCTGCTGCTGATGGCTCTGGTGTTCTGGTGTGCTGCTCTTGGAGCAAATATAAAAGGTAAGAGGGACTCAAGCCTCTCTGATTTATTAAAATCAGTATGCATGTTGGGTTTTTTTGGATTTACCGTCATAATGCAAACCTGTACAACCATATAGACATGAGGACCCTCTTATAAAAGAGATGCCACAGCTCAATGGGCTAACCTCGAATAAATCTAAATTCAGCAGAGACAAATATGATGAGGACAGATTTATGGTCTGGGGGTCCACGGGTTGGTCGCTATCATAAATTCTTTTTTGAGTCCCTGTTTCTCCACCTTGATCGCTACATCTCTGGATGGATGTATATGTGTATATGTGTATATATGTATTTATATATACACTATATTACCAAAAGTATTCGTTCGTCTGCCTTCACCCATATGAACTTGAGTGACATCCCATTCTTAATCCAGAGGGTTTAATGTGATGTTGGCCCCTTTGCAGCTGTAACAGCTTCAACTCTTCTGTGAAGGTTTTCCACAGGTTTAGGAGTGTTTAGGGGAATTTTTGACCATTCTTCCAGAAGAGCATTTGTCAGGTAAGACAATGATGTTGGACAAGAAGGACATACAGTTACTGAGCAATTGTGTAAGGCAGTAAATGTAATCTCCATTTAAATTCAATTAATTACTACTTAACTACTCTGAATTTTTCACTTTGAACTCTGACCCCGTGAGTGACACTTGTAGAGTCAATCATCCCACCTGTACCCCGTTGTTGGACAGATACAAACAGATGCCAGAAGCCCATGTCATGAAAACTGCAGCATTTTTTTAATAGATGTGCTCTCACCATACATGGTATCTTTACTTCAGACAGCTGTTATCATTAATATACCGTAAATAAATACAGCAGTGTTTACACTTTGCAGTGTTAATTACTTTACACTTAAGTTAGAAATATACTGTAGAGGACTTCATCCCTAACACTACATAGAAGTGTTGATCAAGTCAAACTGGAAAGTGATCTAAAGTGTAAAATTCTGACTCCTCAAAAAGTCAACAATTACACTTGATGAGAGTTAAACTATCCACTCTGCAAAAAGAGTGAAAACAACCCTCTGTGGCGTGGAGACAAGCAGGCACGTAAGAAGTGTAAATATGGACTC
The DNA here is from genome assembly GCA_037902135.1 of Cetoscarus ocellatus. Lineage (NCBI taxonomy): Eukaryota > Metazoa > Chordata > Actinopteri > Labriformes > Labridae > Cetoscarus > Cetoscarus ocellatus. The sequence continues at coordinate 169,030 of JBAMNC010001104.1, read as the reverse complement.
TGATAGTGTTCATTTGTCCATGCAGATGTTGCTATGTAAATGTGTTCATGTGAAAAGTGCTGGAAGCTTCAGTCTTAGCTCTGAAACTGAGGCACAAAACTGACTTTAACTATTATTTTTATAATATAATTTGTTAATTTCCACAATTCAACAGTGCACATTTGTTTCTTGTTTGTCCAGCTGATGGTAAATCCTTATCCAGGGATTTTCATTTCTACTTTGACATTTATTAATTCTTTCACAGACACTGAAATCAATGAGGGCTATGGCTATTATATGTCATTATAAGTCATATTATTAGCATTCTATGACCAAGAATATTATGATTTCAGGGTTAAGAAACATTAATCTAACAGATATAATCACTTACTTTTGATTGTTTCTTGTAAGTTGTCCATTTTTGTATAGAAAAGTGAACTTTACTCTGAAATGGCTGTTTTTTTTTTACCTGGGCCGGGGGGGTAATGTTTGAATCAAGGTTTGTCTGTTTGTATGTATGTCAGTAAGCAAGATAACTCAACAATGTGTGAGCATGTTCTTGTGAATTTTTTCAGAGAATGTGGTCATGGCTCAAGGAAGAAGTGTGAAGAAAAAAGGCAAACTCACAACCAATAAAACAAACTGACAAATGGCTGAAAAAATGGAATTTTCAAATAAGATTTAGTCATGATTGAAAAAACAGTATGTTGTCTAATTCCTCTTTTAACCTAAAGAATATTTGTCCACCTGATAATAAACCCTTGTCCAGAGATGATCATCTCTGCTCTATGTGATCTTCATTAGATACAGTCAACAACCTGCATATATGTTGGATTTACACCTAACCTCATGGATATTTATTGAACGCTTAGCAGTGTGTCAGATATGTTGTTATAAAGAATTTAGAACATTAAATTCTGACAGCTATGTGTCCAATAGAAGAAGTGCTTTTAGAGCTCATTATAGCTCATTTATAAACAAACAAATAATTGTATCTGGATCCATATTCAGGCCGTCACCATCTAATCAATCCCTCCTTGTGCCATGACCAACATTTCCTGGTGTTTTCATTAAGATCGACATTTTTTTGAGTTATCTTGCTCACAGAAAAACAAAAATGAACAAACTGACAAATGGCTGCAAAAACAAATAAACACCTTTTCAAATAAAGTAAATCGCAGGCTCGAAAAGACAAAAGCAAATTTGCTGATGTTCACATTTTAAATATCAAATATTTGTCTCTTGTTTGTCCAGCTGATGGAAAATCCTTATCCAGGGATTAACATGTCTGCTTTGACCTGTTTGACACTTTATTAGGTTTTTTTATCCAGACAATGAAATGGATGAGGACTCAGACAATAATGGCACATCATATGTGCACAAGGAGATTGTACATTTGCAGGCACTGAGCAGAAGAGAATCTAACTGAATTTGCACCACCTCTGAGAAGCGAGAGTGTTTAAACTTAACCTTATTACGACTGATCATATGTTAATCAAACAAATCAAAAAACAAGTAGTTGTAATTAGCGTTAACAGAGCAGAGCACGACCACACCATAAACAGCGCTATCAATGCAAAACAGGAAGTGACGAATACGTTCACAAGGAAGTGACGATAGCTCTACCTACTTTGTATTGAAGGCTTTTTAGTGTAAACATCCACTCGAATCAAGATTGTTTTAAAATACATTTTTCTTTTTCGAAAGCTTGATGCATGAACATAAATGTACCTTTTCTTTCCAGATTCATATGGCCCCTTTGACATCATAACAGAAAAGGCTGCAGAGTCAAATAAAAAAGACGTGGGAGTCTCAGAGGCGGCCCTGCAGTTCCGAACCAGCCCCATGTCCACCATCATCATCCCGTCCTTCTACACGGCTGTCTGCCTCCTCAGTGTGCCCGCCAACATCTGTGCACTTCTGGTCTTTCTTAGAAGAATCAAGCCCATAAATCCAGCTGTGATCTACATGCTGAACCTGGCCTCTGCTGACCTGCTCTTTGCCATGGTGCTGCCCTTCAAGATCTTCTACCACTTTAAAGGAAATGACTGGGTAATTGGTGAAGCCATGTGCCGTCTGGTCACCGCAGCCTTTGAATGGAACATGTACTGCTCCATTCTGCTCATCACCCTCATCAGTGTGGACCGGCTTCTCTCTGTGGTCTATCCAATGGACTCCCTGTCTTGGAGAAGCCCCAGAAAAGCGTTCATAGGCTGTGCAGTCATGTGGGTTCTGTCCTTTGCTGGCTCAATGAACATCCTCTTCAATGAACAGACTTTCAGAGTCACTGAGTTGAACATCACCTCCTGCCATGACATCCAACCTTTAGACGTTTTCCAGAGCGACAAGATATACTACATCACTCTCTGCCTTTTCCTCTTCTTCCTGCCTCTGATCATCACTGTGGTGTCCTACACTCGGGTGATCATAACCCTGAACAAGGACCAACCAGGAGTTCCAGGTGCCTCTGGCAGAAAAAGAAGAGCAGCCATGTTGACTACAACAGTCCTGGTGATGTTTGTTTTGTGTTTCATGCCCACAAACATCATCCAGATCATTCACCAGGTGATGTTTACTCAAAAACAGGTTCCAGAGAACCAGCTGGACCCAGATAGGCTCTATGTGGTCTATTCAATCTTTTTGTGTTTGGGGAGTCTGAACTGCGTCCTTGATCCTCTGGTCTACTACTTTGGATCTACGCAGTTCCAGAAAGAGGTGTGCAGTATGCTTCGGTATAAGATGTCTGGCACAAGCAGAGGCCACACATCAGCTGGACAAAACAAACCAATCAATTCCACTAACCAAACAAATACAAAATCTGACTGTGAAGAAAACTCCAAATAAGCAGTCCCAGCAACAATGACTCTACTCAAGTAAACCTTTGCAGCCAGTGCAAGAAACAGCTGGTCTAAAGCTGTTTTCACACCAAACACGATTTTTTTTATGTTGCGCCTCTGCAAAATTAAATTTTGCACATGTATTCACATGTTCAAATGGTTTGTATTTGTTGAGGCAGATTTCCATCTTTCAGACCTGAAGGTTGTCTTCCAGTCACAAAAAAACATGTGTTTCCACCTTCTTGATCCATGATCCACCATGGTGAAAAACACATTAAACACCACTAGTAAGACAGAAAAACACACCAGTAGCCAGCTTGCCGTTGTGCTGGCTGACTTTTTGCATGAAAACAGTTGAAAAAATATAAGCTGAACTTTTGGGGAGCTAACCCTTAAAAAAATGCACCATCCATGTCCCTACGGGTAAAATTTACCAACCAAGAAATACTGCCATAGAAATATTATGCATGGATGTATCAATTCAATTTTTTTACATGGCCACTCTTAGTAACTTCAGCTCTTACCATACACAACACATTTTTGTTTTCTTTCAAAATATTAACCCCTTAAATACAAATTTTTGTGACAAAAGTCGACTTTTAAAGGAAATACAAAGAAAACACAACAAGTGAATTACTTTCAATCCTTTCATGAAAAATGTATTGTGTTTTGGGTGATTATCAGAGCCTGGGAGTGTCAAAGATTGGTAAGAAAATTGATTTTGACAAATGTTTATTTTTCATGCAGAGTCAGATTTCATATAAAAGGCACCATCTATGTCCCTAAGGGTAAAATTTACCAACCAAGAATTATTGCCATAGAAAAATTATGTGTGAATATATCATTCCAATTTTTTTTACATGGCCACTCTCAGTAACTTCAGCTCCCACCAATTTTTAATTGTGTTTCAAAATGTTAACCCCTTAAATGCCACAAACAACACAAAAAAACCCCACAAAAAGTGAATTATTTTTCATCCTGGAGATGGCATAGTGTGTGATGCCAAGACTTTAGACAGATTTGATATTAACTTCAGAGAGAGCATCAAACTTAAATACATGGTAGTTCCTACAACACAGCGCACATATATAGTTCAACCTTGACAAACAATCATGAATGAGCTGCTGCTGTGGACCTGCTCAACTCCAAGGAGTCTATACTGCATCAACCATCAACAGAAATGACATCGTTTAACATAAATTCATACTTGATGAACTTTTCTGTAGTGTATTAGAAGTATAAAAATCAAACAAGTGATTCTTAATCCTTGAAGACCTTGGGGTTATGGATGTATCCTGTTGTTCCTGTTTTTGTCACATTTTTGAAGGATATTCTGTTTTGTTTGCAAAATAAAATATTTATTTTTCAATAACTCATGAATTGTACTTCCTGTATTGAAGGCCGCATGTCTGACTTCTTTTTAAAATTTTCTCTAGTCCAAGATGTCCTCACTGCATATTCCTAGAGTTTCTTGCCAAAAAAATATCCTCTCAGATATTGAGTTTTGGTGTCCCTAGAAACCCATCTGTTTCATCCCTGCTCAAATAGGCTGTTTTAGGACATGTCCATATGTAGAACATTTTTGTGCATTTTGGCCTCCTGTGCACACAAAAATATCAATACATTTTAGGGTGAAGATTAAAAAGACCCATTTAGGCTCATGTAAGCACCTTTTTAGCCACAAAGCGTTACACTGTGCCCTGGTTTCTTCTCACACTGTGGAACTTTATCAGTCTAGCTAACATGAGCTTTGTGCTGAGATGGACTCTGTGAATGACTGAGCCTTTAGGGGGCACTCCTTTTAACCCAATCATGACACTCATCTGTTTCCAATTAACCTGTTCACCTGTGCTTTTTTGGAACATGTTGTAGGCATCACGTTTAAAATGAGTGAATATTTGCAAAAACAATGAAGTTTATAAACATTTAATATCTTGTCTTTGAAGTGTATTCGTTGAATATAGGTCGAAGATGATTTTCATATCATCGTATTCTATTTATTATGGCACAACAACCCACCTCCAGTTTAATTGGAATTGGGGTTTTTAACTCATTAAATTTTCTTAATCTTTTTGCTCAAACCATATTTTCACCACATAAGGTCCATATTTCCTTTCAGAGGATTTTTTCATTGATGTGAATGAGATAAAAGAGAAAGTGGGTCAGTAGTTACCATTAGAGTAAATATTTTGATTCCCAGACAGTTCAGTAAAATAACATCGGAAATAGCTCCTTAACTCATGTTGAACCTTCTGCAGAGGTCCTGTAAACACCATTAAAGCCTGAATGAGGACAGATTTGGACGGAGATATGTCCGGCTTCTTTCCTCATGTCAAGCCTCGTCTACAGGGACTGGTTCTCTTGTTTTTGTCATTTCTTTTGTCAGGATAAAACTGCACTTTGCACAATATTTGGCAACTCTGTGATGATCGACGGTTCTGTGGGTTGTGTGAAAGTCTTTCCCTGGAATACAGAAATCAAGGATGATCACCGCACTGCAGATGTCATCAGTGATGAAACATCTCACTTTGTCCACACGGTATCGCCTGAATTCACTTGGAATGAAAAACCTGGAGCATGAAAACAAAATCCTGATCCTGCTTTGCTCGAACAGTCAGCTGTATCATTACCTCTGCCAAGGAGGTCATGTTTTTGCCGGCATTTGTTTGTTTGTTAGGAAGATTACACAAAAACTACTGGACAGACTTTGCTGAAATTTTCAGGTGACTTTGGTAATGGCCCAACATAGAAATGGTTAGATTTTGGTGGAGATGGGTATATTTGTCTGGATGCAAAAATCCCCAAAAACTCCCATAGGTTAATATTGGGTGGAATTTTAAAATATATCTCTGCCATTTTTCAATGGAATCACTTCCAATTTTACAGGACAATATGGGCTCTGTGTCTCTATCATCAAGGTAAGTTTCAACTGGATCTGATTCAGATTGGCATCACAAAATAACATTGAACTTTATAACAGGAAATCCCATTGATGACATTCAATAATTCAAATAATATCAAAATACTACATGATGTTCCCAAAACTTCTCGTGTTCAAACAGGATAGCAACCTATGTGTTAAGTTTGGTCTGGATCCTGGCTCTGTTCTGGATCTTTGGATCTAAAGTTGTATCTTTTACAGGGGTTGTGGAAAAGCCACTGCCAGAACTGAGATGTTTGGTGGAGGTCTGCTCTCTCTGAGTGCTTTTCTAGTTTGTTTGTTTGTTAGAAAGATTAGGCAAAAACTACTTGACAGATTTAGCTGAAATTCTCAGGAGATGTTGGTAATGGCCCAACTTAGAAATGATTTGATTTGGTGGGTAATCCAGATAACCGCCTTTAGGGAACAATAATTTTTGCTCAATAACTGTCTAACTAATAATGATATCAACATGATTCTGAGTGCCACCTGTGTGTTTTCAGGGTCAAGGAATCATATTATGATGCTAACTTTATTATGAAACTATTGCTTATCGATGTTACAGTGATATGTGCTTTCTAGTTTATAATGAATCTTTGTTGAGTAAAAATTTAAGAAGTTGTTTTAGCACAAAATTCATCACTTTTCCTTGAACCGACCCTAATTTTGTTTATTCACATAAAAAAACGTGACAAATGAGTTTTTCATTGTTTTATTCAGTTGTCCTTACTGTAGAATGCTTGTTAATGCTCCTTAAGATCTTTTTGTTTTGCTTTGCTGAGCAAACATTTGACCAATTGTTATTAAAATAAACATGAAACATGATCAGTATCAGCCAAACTCACAAAAAAGTGATTGGTATCAACCAAAAAAAAGCCTGATCGGGGCATCCCTACTTTTTTTGGCCATATTATGAACAGTTGTGACTGAGAATGAAGGGGAAGAAAAGAGTCCTTCACTAAAATGCTGAATGACATTTCACTACAAGCTCTGTGTGTGTCTGAGCAAAACTGAGCGCACTTTGTTTATTCATTTATTCTATTCCTCTGCATGTGCGTGGATGCAGATCCTCTCTACAAGCGCTCCCTGCATTTTATTTTCCCCCTGATGGTGTTTTTGGTGTGTCTGTGCTTTGAGCGACTCGACTTTCTGTGTGTCCTTTTAGGGATCCAGAGACATCACACCATAAAATCATTTGTATCGCAAGCTGATTTTCTGATCCTTGACCTCACCTAGTTCTGACTCCCTGGTGACTGCATACTCATGTCAGTCAGCCACAAAGGCAGACATTCAGCTCAGACAGAACCAACCTTGAGAAAAGCCACAGGTAGCAAAAGACATCTCTAAATATGGGCATGCATTATTTGATCACTGGTGAATGTTAGCGTGTTTTAATTAACCAGAGCATATGTGTGTGTGTGTGTCTCACCCTAGAACCATCCTGACTCCCTCGCAACCACTGATACCACACACACACACACACACACACACACACACACACACAACCCACAAGATGTTTTTGGCAGCTGCTGGAGCCACAAGGGAAGATGGAGAAGTTGCTCCTGAGGTTTCTACCTGGCTGCAATGTAATGTTGACACTGACATTGCTACAACTAAGATTGTTAGGGAAGGAAGACGACTCACTCGACAGAAAAATCCCCTCTTAAAAACAAGTATCACATGAAAACATGGGTTGATGTAATTTAACAAGTATCCAACAATTGAATCCGCCATTGACCATTTAGATCATTGAATTTTGTTGACTACTTGGACTGTTGTTGCATCTCTGTTGTTGATATTGTCAACAACTCTTCTCCACACTGGACATGTGAGCCAGTGGGATTAAAACTAACAGGAAAACAGTAGTAGGACATCACACTCTGCTGGGTCTTTTTGAAAGAAAAGGGGTAAGGAGATGTTTAAAGGTGCGTTCACACTGACGTGACAACTGAGATCCCGTTGCCCAACCAAGTTGCATTGCGTATCCATAAAATAACTCATTTTGTCACTACTCTTTATGGATGGGTTAAGGTGGTTGCAAGGATATACAGACCCCCAGAGCCATGTTGCCGCTTGTCTCCCTCTGGCTACACAGGTCAAAGAGGGACAGGACCGCAGAGAACTGTAGTAACATGCAATGATATGTGTAGGAACTAATTGGTTGTTGCGGCACAGCCACATGCAACGTTGCCTGAAAAGTTCAAATTTTTCATCTTTGGCAATCGAGTGACCTCCTAGCGCAACCAAGTCACCCAGGTCCCATCAGTCGCTTTTGGTTTTTGGGAGAGAAATGAATGCTGTGGACTATTTTTCGTGCTCATAGAGGTAATTTGTCATGTAGAGGAGACATGAGAAACACACTAAATGGCATCTAAATCTAAAAAAGTTAAGACAGAAATTGACTTAACCCTTGGAAAATGAGGGTCCCCTTGAGAGGCAGTCACAAACACAGCGAAAGATAAGGTGCTAATCACCACCCAAAATAGGGATGCTATACATAAGTTTAAACAGCAGAACTTGGGCAACAAGATGATATAAACCTTTATTAGACACCCTAAACACAACTCGAATAACAACATATCAAACTCTGTACAGCTCCGCTTTGTCGACTCACTTGCCATATTACGCCATCTTCATATTCATATTCATTCTGAAAATGCTTTTTTTTACGGCGCAGCTAGATTTTTTTTTACATTTTTGCTGTGTGCCATCTTCATTTACTTGTCACCCATATCACATATTTTCATATTAACACATCTCAATAAATCTCACAAGTGTCCCCTTTACTGAAACACCAAAAGGATTCCAATAGACCTTGGTGGTTGCAGAGGTATACCCATTATTATGGGTATGCAATTTCAGGGCAGAAACCTAAAAAATAGGCTCAGGGCTTAATTAAAGTATAACTCTTCTCTATTGGCTGCTTTAACTTTGCTTTAGTATCACCTATGATTAAATTCCAATGACTTCCTCTCCAGTGCTAAAGTCCTGATGTCCTGGTTTGACATATAACTTGTCCTCTCTTGCGCCAGTCTTTGTTAGTGCTTCCACAGCAGTCGTCTGATTAGCTCTTCCTGCAGTGTATCGTCAGCCTGCAGGAATCTGCCTCAGACGTGCTGCAGCCAGGCTGAAGCTGATTGGCTGCCCTGACTTGACGGGGGCAGACGCAGAACAGATTTAAAGTCAGTGAGTAAAGATCAGACACAGAACCGACCTGGGACATGATTTAAGACCACTGGACCAAACAGATCAGACACACACTTTATTTCTTTCTTCATTTGAGGACTTCTGATTTCTTCAACAACATGATTCCAGCTTGTCCAAACAACCTGCTGCTGATGGCTCTGGTGTTCTGGTGTGCTGCTTTTGGAGCAACTATAGATGGTAAGAGGGACTCAAGCCTCTTTGATTTATTAAAATCAGTATGCATGTTGTTCTGTTGGTTTAACCTCCATAATAAAAACCTGTACAACCATATAGACATGAAGACCCTCTTGAAAATGAGATGTCACAACTTGAAAAATCTATTTTTAGCAGAGACAAATATGATGAGGACAGATTTATGGTCTGGGGGTCCACGGGTTTGTCGCTATCATAAATTCTTATTTTTAGTCCCTTTTTCTCCGACTGGATAGATACATCTTTGGATGGATGTATATTTGTTTTTGTGTATTTATGTATTTATATATACACTATATTAGAAAGTTTGGAGCATGAAATTGTCCAAAATGTCTTGGTGTGCTAAATGCATTAAGAGTTCCTTTCACCGGAACTATAAAGCCAAGCCCAGTCCCTGAAAAACAACCTCACACCATAACCCCTCCTCCACCAAACTTTACACTTGGCACAAAGCAGTCAGACAAGTGCAGTCCTGCCGGGAACCGCCAAACCCAGACTCAAATATCTAGTCCATTGGCAGCGTGCTTTACACCATGGCATCTGACACATTGCATTGCTCTTGGTGATGTTAGGAATTATTTAGCCTTCCATAATACACAGTACATTAGAAACAAAGTCAGAATCTGTATTTTATGCCTAGTACATTTGCACATACAAGGAATACGACTTAGTAAATTGGTGCAAAAACTATCAACAAATAGAATTAAATTAGAGAGTCAGGATGAATAAATCAAGTATAAAAATGAATTTAAAAAATAGTGCAAACTGAATTAAGTAGATATGAAAAACATACAAAATATACAATTTATATTAGGCAAAAAAAGAACAAAAAGCAAACCCCAATGATGTACACACAAGACACAGTGAAGCTAAGATGAGCAATGATTTTTAAAAGAAAATAATAAAATAAAACTACCTTCTGTTTAGACTTTTTGTTTTTAAAAACTTATTTAATTTTAAGTACTTGTACCTTAAAAATTTCTATCTTAGCCATTTGCAATGAAATTTCATTATGCACCTGTAGTGTACATGTTGAATGAAAATAAATAACTCTATCTATCTATCAAAGTAAAGTTATTCTTTTAAAAACAAATACAAATAGAAGTATGTTTGGGAAGATGTTTTTGACAGCATCATTTTTAAGACAGGAAAGAATGTGTAATACAAAAACTGTACTTGTTAAAAAAAACAACTCAAAATATTGGAAAAAGAAAATAATTGATCAAATCATGTTGTACACTAATCTTTATTTATTTGCATTTTATTTATTTTGTTGGCATGGACATACAGTTACACAGCATGAGTAAGACAGCAAATGTAATTTCCATTACAATTTGATTAACTGCCCGTCTCGACTCTAAATTTTACACTTTGAACTCTGACCCTATGAGTGACACCTGTAGAGTCAATCATCCCGCCTGTACCCCGTTATTGGACAGATACAAACTGATGCCAGAAGCCCATGTCATGAAAACTGCAATATTTTGTTTTTTAATATATGTGCTCTCACCAAACATGGTATCTTTACTTCAAACAACTTTTCTAATTAATATACTGTAAATGAAGACAGCAGTGTTAATGACTTTACACTTCAGTTAGAAATATACTCTGGAGGAGATCATTCCTAACCCCCAAATTCCACGTAACGCGAAAGCGCCGAGCAGCGCAGCGCCGCGATGCGATCTTGAACCGTACTGCAGAGCACTCTCGTCCATCAGAGCAATTCCACTGCCCGCACTCTGGCGTGGAAGCGACGCCGCGCGGGCAGTGGAATTGCTCTGATAGACTAGAGTGGGAGCGAAGTGCTCCGCAGTACGATTCGACGTGGAATTTGGGGGTAACACTACATGGAAGTGTTGATCAAGTCAAGGAATATAAAGTTTAAAATTTTGCTGCCATCTGCTGGTTAGGTCAGCCAAATGCAGGGCCACATAGAGAGACAGACAACCAGTGATGCTCTCATCCATAAGTGCAATTAAGAGTCTCCAATTAACCTGATGAACAGAATAGCAAAGAAAAAAACACATCAGATGAAACATTCATCCATTTATCAACGAGCCAAGAAAACCACAAAAGACAAAACAGAGAAATTCAAACAAAAATACAAAGAGAAGAAACTACGAGCTAAATGTGGACAAAATAATTTTTTGATTAAAATTCTAAACTTACAATAAAATCAAACTAACAGTTTCAGTGCAGAGTTAAAATAGTAAGTTAAATGTATTTTTCAATAAGATATTGACATACACCAACCGAAAGATGCTTTCTACAATCTCCTCCACGTAAGTCAGTGTAAAAAAAAAAAGTCAATGGTAACGTGAGACGACCTGTAGGAGAGCCTTTCAATCTTGAATGGTTCTGTTTTAGGGATGTACAAAGTTAGCAAACTATATCATCTAAGACAGATGACTAAGTAGATAGCGCCAGATTTACAAGCCAATAAATCTGAAAAGGTAAAGAACTGTTTTGGAAGGAGGTCAAAGCATGCACTGCTGTAAAGATTATTTTCCTTTTCCACACAAAACTTCTGCCATGTACCTATTGACAAAACAAGAGCACCACAGCACACATGAGAGTGAGAACAACCAAAAGAAATGTTGACCTACGAGGAGGATCCAAAGCCACACTCCAGAGATTGATCTAACATGATGTCGTTGTTTTTCAATAACTGTCTAAATAATCATGATATCAACATATAGTGCTGGCTATGGAGTAGTGAGAGTGCCAAATTACAAAATAAATGTATAAAAGAAAAAGCAAATGAAAGTGGAACTATTAAGACAAATAAATAAAATAAAAAATAATGTTGCTATATAAAGCAATCTTAATAAAAAAAATAAATCCATAGAAGAAAAGGATAATAAAAGTTGGTACATATAGACAGATTAATTAAATAACAAAAAAGAAGATATGTGCTTATAATTGAAATAAATAATAAATAATGTGGATATATAAAGCCATATCAATAAAAAAAAATAAAAAAATGAAAAGGATAATAAAAGTAGAAATGTAAAGATAAATAAATAAAATAATAAAAAATGTGTTTTTATAAAGCACATTATTTTTACTTTGTGATCAGTTAAATGCCATTGCTTTTTAGATGCACTTTATTGTTGCTTCTTTTATTTTTAAATTTGTCTTTATATTTATACTTTTATCACCCTTTTTTTATGGATTTATTTATTTTTTTATTAATACTGCTTTATATAGCCGCATTATTTTTTTTAATTTTATTTTATTTTAAGCACATTTCTTCTTATATTTAAAAAAATATTTATTAATTCATCTTTATATTTCCACTTTCATTTGCTTTTTCTTTTATGCATTTATTTTTGTAATTTGGCACTCTCACTACTCCATATCTAGGTGTAGGTTTTCAGGGTAAAGGAATCACATTATGATGGTAACTTTGTCATGGAACTATTGCTTATAGATGAAAGAGCAAATGATAGCTACCTTGGTGGAGGTTTGTGCTCTCGTAGTGCATTTTAGTTAAAATAGTAACTCAAATTTATATTTCAATAAGACACTGACATCTTTCTCATTCTCTTTTTTAAAAGAAGCTGGTGTTGGACTACGGGACAGGAACCAATCTAAAGGTGAGCCTTTCAATTTTCAATGACTCTGTTTTAGGGATGTACAAAGTTAGCAAACTATAGGATTTAAGAGAGATGACTGAGTAGAAAGCACCAGATTTACAAGACAATAAATCTGAGAGGGTTGCTGTAAGATAGTGGAGAGAGCCGGAATGAAAGCTACAAACACACTGTAGTACTTTAACTCTGTCAGTCTGCAACACAATTAAAACAAATCAGTGACAGAGTTTGGGAAAGGCTGCATTCACTGAGTAAGTGAAAAGAAAGTGTGTGCCATGGCTCTCTCTGCTCCTCACTTGACAAAACAAGAGCACCACAGCACACATGAGAGTGAGAACAACCAAACAATATGTTGACCTACGAGGAGGATCCAAAGCCACAATCCAGAGATTGAACTAACTTTATATTGGCAGTTTGTGTGCAGTGCACTGTTTTCATTAAAATAATAAGTTTAAAGTATTATTCAATAAGATATTAACATCTCTCTCTTTCTCTTTACAGTCATACGACTCTCATTCACCTTTCGACCATCACATCATGGTAATGTGAAGACACCTGTAGATGAGCCTTTCAATCTTGAATGACTCTGTTTTAGGGATGTACAAAGTTACCAAACTATATGATTTAAGACAGATGACTGAGTAGATAGCACCAGATTTACAAGACAATAAATCTGAAAAGGCTGCTGTAAAGTAGTGGAGAGAGTAGGAATGAAAGGTCCTAACACACTGTAGTACTTTAACTCTGTCAGTCTGCAAGTGAAAAGACAGTGTGCCATGGCTCTCTCTGCTCCTCAATTAAATAAAGTAAGAACTGTTTTGGAAGGAGGTCAAACCATGCACTGCTGTAAAGATTATTTTCCTTTTCCACACAAAACTTCTGCCATGTACCTATTGACAAAACAAGAGCACCACAGCACACATGAGAGTGAGAACAACCAAAAGAAATGCTGACCTATGAGGAGGATCTAAAGCCACACTCCAGTGGCTGAACTAACTTCATGTTGGCGGTTATCTGAATCACCACCAAAATGTAATCATTTTTAAGTTGGGCCATTACCAACATCTCTCCAAAATTTCAGCAAAATGGGTCCAGTAGTTTTTGCATAATCTTGCTAAGAAGCAAACAAACAAACAAACAGACATACACCAGCAAAAACATAACCTCCGTGGCAGAGGTAAATATATCTTTTTCTCAAATTTGGGATAAATATTTTACCTGATGACCTTTTACTATGAGCTCTAGAAAAAATATGTCCGTATTTCAATTGGAGAAGTCAATTCTGCAAAGCTTGACTGGAAATCCTAGGAGGCCTCCAAATCTACACAGGTCACCCTTCTGTCATGGTGAACATTTGTGCAAAGTTTATAGAAAATATCTTGAAGATGTTCTGGTATTTTGCATTTAAGGGATAGGCCAACTTGTTTTTTATTTTTTTAGTGTCTTGTCTCACCCCTGAGTCCATGATAAGCAGATAGACACCATTCTTTTGACTGTGCATGCAGTATCAAGGAAGAGACAGGCAGAGCTTGTCCACAGCGAATTAGCTCAAACACTGGGAGTCAGTGGGTAGTGTTAGCCTGCCTCTGCCTACAATCATCAGATAAAGTCTTCAGCAACTCTAGACGGTCCTGTGTGCTTAAAACTAAACTGCAGGGAACATGTGCAAACCAGGATGTGCTTGTAAGTACGTCAACAAAACAAATCACGTCTGCTGTGGTTTGTGCATGTGCCCTGCGATTTAGTTCCGTATGTATTTCTTTCCCCACACCCCTGCACCAACAGGTAACAAAGTGTGTTTGGGCAAACCAGGACCTGAGCTTAAGAAGCCCTCTTAAACTTTGTACTGAAGGCTTGAAAGTGTAAACAACCACCTGAATCAAGATTTTTTTAATTCTTTTGTCTTTTTCGAAAGCTTGATGATTGATTAATATAAATGTACTTCTTTTTTCCAGATTCAAATCATGACGGTTCCACGTTGCCCTGTCATAACATAAGTGATGGTGGGGGAAATTGCACCTTTGACAACAGAACAGGAAATGCTACTGTTCCAGGTGTAAAGCCAAATAAAACAGTCTCAGAGGTGGCCCTGCAGTTCCTAACCAGCTCCATGTCCACCATCATCATCCCGTCCTTCTACATGGCTGTCTGCCTCCTCAGTGTGCCCGCCAACATCTGTGCACTTCTGGTCTTTCTTAGAAGAATCAAGCCTTTAAATCCAGCTGTGATCTACATGCTGAACCTGGCCTCTGCTGACCTGCTCTTTGCCATGGTGCTGCCCTTCAAGATCTTCTACCACTTTAAAGGAAATGACTGGATATTTGGTAAAGCCATGTGCCGTCTGGTCACCACAGCCTTTGAATGGAACATGTACTGCTCCATTCTGCTCATCACCCTCATCAGTGTGGACCGGCTTCTCTCTGTGGTCTATCCAATGGACTCCCTGTCTTGGAGAAGCCCCAGAAAAGCATTCATAAGCTGTGCAGCCATGTGGGTTCTGTCCTTTGTTGGCTCTGTGCACAACCTCTTCACTGAACAGACTTTCAGAGTCCCTGAGTTGGACATCACCACCTGCCATGACATCCAACCTTCACAGCCTTTGCCTTGGGAGAAGATATACTACATCACTCTCTGCCTTTTCCTCTTCTTCCTGCCTCTGATCATCACTGTGGTGTCCTACACTCGGGTGATCATAACCCTGAACAAGGACCAACCAGGAGTTCCAGGTGCCTCTGGCAGAAAAAGAAGAGCAGCCATGTTGACTACAACAGTCCTGGTGATGTTTGTTTTGTGTTTCATGCCCACAAACATCATCCAGATCATTCACCAGGTGATGTTTACTCAAAAACAGGTTCCAGAGAACCAGCTGGACCCAGATAGGCTCTATGTGGTCTATTCAGTCTTTTTGTGTTTGGGGAGTCTGAACTGCGTCCTTGATCCTCTGGTCTACTTTGTTGGATCTACGCAGTTCCAGAAAGAGGTGTGCAGTATGCTTATGAGAAGACCAAGCAGGGCACCAGCAGAGGCCAGACATAAACTGGTCAAAGCAATCCAATCAATTCCACTAACCAAACAAATACAAAATCTGACTGTGGGAAAAATCCAAATAAGCACTCCCAGCAACAGTGACTCAACAAAAGTAAACTTTGTGTACTGATGATTTTTTAATTTGCACATGCTTTGGATTCCAACCGGGTCCTAAAATGTTGGTGTTTTTTGTTTGAAGAAAAGTGGATTTGTTGGTTCTCTGTAACTCTGTAACTTGATTTAGTGATGATTCCTGCTGCTCTTTTCTGAAGGATAAATATCAGTTGAGTGTTTGTCTTGTATGTGTTTCCCCACACTTCCACACAGTAACTCACGTATGGAAGTATGAAGGAGCAGTACAAGGTGAACAGAGATGGTTGATTTGATAAATCTTTAAATTTGTACAAAATTGCAACTGACTTTGACGTTTTTGATTTGACATAATTAATATGAGATTCCCAATTCAGTTTTTCATCGATCATCACTCCAAGAAGTTTTTTTTTCAGACACTTGGTCAATTTCTACATCATTGATCATGATTTTATCACTAGTTTGAGTTGGTTGGTTTCCACATATTATATATTTAGTTTTACTGAGGTTCAGTGTGAGTTTATGTGAATCAAACCAACTCTTCAGCTTTTCCAGTGTATTCAAAAGTTTTTCCTAATTGTCCCCACAGCAAAGTAAGGTTGCATCATCAGCAAACAAGATTTTCCTAAGATTTCAGGAGACTTCACAGATATTTATATACAAAATAAACAATAATGGGCCTAACACTGATCCCTGTGCAACCCTACAATTTATCTTCTTCTTTTCTGATTTGACCTCCTGACTGATTTGAACATACTGACACCTGTTATAACTTGAGAGCCAAGTGAGTGGTACTCATCTTATTCCATACTTCTGTAGTTTTGTTATCAATCGTTCATGGCTGACTGTGTCAAATGCTTTTTTTAAGTCCAGGAAAAGTCCCACAGAATATTCTTTATTTTCAGCGGGAGTAGTTATCTGTTCTTATGAAATCATACAGTCTGGAGTAAAATATTTTCTCTGTTGTCTCTGTGCAGCTCTGGATGATTGCAAACACTGGCAGATGATCACAAGCCCACTAATGACCTTCATGTCAATTACATTTGTAAAAATATTATCAATAAGTGTGGCACTATGTGTTGTTATTCTAGTTGGTCTCGTGATAGCGGGATACAAGCACATGCTGTACATTGAATTTATGAAGTCACTGGTAGTGTGTGATGATCTGAAACATTTAAGTGTGACAAATATGCAAAAAAATAAGAAATCAGGAAGGGGGCAAATACTTTTTCACAGCACTGTAGGTTCATGACCAGGAACTCCAGTTGAGGGGAAATCCCAGCTGTGGTGGTTAATCATGTGCTGAGTGTGTCATGTTTCTCAGTTTATTAACATTACAGTCTTTAATGTCGTCATTCCTCTAATATCTCTCCAACTCTGTGATGTCTTTGATGACAAGTCCTCTAGCTTCTTCTGGTGCTCTGTTTACCTTTATAAATACTTTACAGTTGTTTGTCCACGTTGATTGAATTTTGCCTTGTTTCTTCATAACACGAGCTTGTCTGGCAATGTCAGCATTTTTTTGTCAGGTTCTCATTCAGATGCACATTGGTTCCTCTCAGTTTTTTTCCTTGTTTTATCAGTGCTGTTTTCTATTTTCTCACTTACAAAACTAATTATTGTGGCAGGTTTCGTATTTTTGTTTTTAGGGGGTAGAGGGTGGCAGGCTTCAATATTTTGGCTGTCCGCTCCTATTGCTTTGGTGTTAACCAAGTTGATCACCTGCTGTTCAGTGGGCTCTAGGTCAGGCCCTGTGGGCTCTCCATCAGCTTGTACTGTCTGAGCACATGATGGGGGCTGGATATCCAATCCACTAGCAATGACGAAATTCATCCTTGAATACTGGTCAAGGTCTGCCACCCGGGACTCCAGAGAGGATATTTTCTAGTCTTTTTCAGTATTTTGTTTTGTCAGTTTCTTTATTTCATTTATCAAGTCCATTGTTGTTTTGATATGTTAGATATCTCCTCAAACATAAAATTTAGGGATTTCTAAACTCATCCACCTCCTCCTCTGTGATTGCGTTTGCTTTCTTTGGCCCATCTAGAACAACTGGTCTAAACAGTGTGATCTTAAGGGAGCTCACCTTTTTACTGTGTGACCAGGAGCCTCATGTACAAAGACTACTAAAACATGGTGTACGATCAAATCCAGAAACGTTGTCAGCACAAAAATATCCAGATGTAAAAATCTGTGCGCACACATGAATCCAAGCACAATTCCTTTGTACATCCCAATCAGTGTGGAATTGAGCGCACATGTTGGAGTACCCGACCCCTCCCTGTCCACGCCTCTATTTACATACACAAATCATATTTAAATGAGCCCTGCGCCTGAGATTCCCCTCTCTGCGCGATCAGAAAATTAAAATAAAGAATGAGTGAGATGGTTTAAAAAAATAATAATTTCATGAAAAGCGCATTTGAGGCACTACTGGCTGACGTGGAGGTGCGTAAAACGCGCTCTTTGGCGCACTGTCCTCCGGCATGAGCAACAAACACAAGAGGAGTGAGTGGGAGAGTGTGAGGCTGTCAGTGCCATGGGGTCAGAGGGCACACAAGCAGAGATTAAAAAGAAGTGGTCCGACATCAAGGTGGATGTGAAGCGGAGGATGGCTGCCCCCCCCCCCCCCCCCCCAAAAGTGTGGCCGAAACAGCTGTGTATTTGTGTAACTTTTAACAAATGTGTTAATACAGAAGCTGCTCACAGCCCGATAAGATAGAGCAGGGGTCGGTAAATAACGGCCCCTGGGCTATTTATTTCTCATGAACCTAAAGGCGGCTGCTCTGTCCCGATGAGAGATGCTGCAGAAGAGAAATAAGACATCAGAGAGCTGTAATGCATGGAGTGAGCCATAGAGCAGGTGGGAAAAAAAAGACAAAAACTTTGTTTAATCATCTGTCCTGATGTTTGTTGGTTTATCTGAGAGCAGATCAGACAGGAGCAGACTGTTCACTGACTCACGCTGTCTCATAGAAACATAGGGACAGATCCTCAAAAGGATTGCACTGCTTTTGCGACCGCTAAACGTGTGCAAATGAGAGAAAAAAATAGCGTGCAATCCACAAAGCATACGCAAAGGGTGAAATGCGCGCAAACTGAACACAAACTGCACTGCCACTCCTAGCTGCGACGGTCCAATTTGCATGCATGTAAATAAGGGAATATTCATAAATTCAGCGCAAAATTGCCCTCTTCCTATGCAAATAAGCCTCATTGCAAATACCACCTAATCCACAAAGACCAGCGCTAATTGCCACAGGCAGTAAAGCGGTGCTATTTAACGCCATTGAGACCCGTGTATTAAATACGCGCAGTTTCTAATTTCAAGAAAGGATTTATCGGAGGAGAGTATCACTTTTTCATTTAAGTGACAGTGAAATCATTTGCAGATAGTGGTTGCCAGGCAGTAATATAACCTACTGTGTTCGTCTCTGCGACCATTTCACCACTTTTAGGTAAACATGAATAATTTGTCTAAATACAGTCTAACAAAAACCCCTATGACCCCCTTGACCACTTGTAGGTCATTTGAGTTGTATTTTCTGCATTTGTTTTGGCTGTTTCAATGACAAAGGCCAAAAAAACAAAACAAAACAAACAAACAAAAAAAAAAACAGGGATGAGCAACAACAAAAAAGACAAAAAAAAAAAAAACGACACCTATGGACATATGGTCCTTTGACCACTTTGAATCACTTTGGGCTCTAATTTCGTAGACCAGACGCAGGCGGGGCGCACCTGCTCTGCGCCGCGCCTGCGCCTGCGTCGCGCCAACAGGGTGTGTCCAGGGCATTTTCGTGCACGGCGCAGTCTGGCTCAGGCAGGCGCACCCACGCCTCCGTCTGTCCTGCCGGCGCACGTAGCAGAGAGGGAGGAGATAAGACTTGAGTGGGTTTAACACAGCCGAGTGTGATCTTCACCAATCAAATGAACGCCTCTCCTCACCTTCAAATGCGCCGCAGGCGAGGCGCAGTGACAATTTGACCTCAGTGGAGAAGAAGGTCAGAGCCGCTGTCACTTTTACAGCAACTGGGAGATCGCAGGGGCCACCGGGCCGCGCATCGGAGCCACGATGCGCGTCACCATGTGGACCACCTCACGGGACAGATGTAATCTGTTCCTGTGTCATAATAGGAGTACAAAATTAAGTGATCCTCCTTGCAAAAACGTACTCCATCTTTTTAGATCATTACTGGTCTGTCATCGCCAAATAGCAGAACCTTTGGTGAAAATATATCTCCTCCTCATCCTCCTTGCAAAAATGTAGGCTACTCCATCTTTTTATATCACGTTACGAATAAAGATTAAAACAGAAAAATATGGGCAATCACAGGTAAATCCTTAAGACACCGAGTGACTTCCATTTAATCAGCGAGCTTCTCTCTCTTTTTTCTTCTCGTTTGAATTTCATGAGATGAGAGAAGCCGGATACTCCGTATCGGATGATGTGGCTGTTTGTGGTTGGCTGAGAGATGTGAACTCGTTAGTTATGACAAACGTCTCTGATCTGACATCAGATGTGACGGAACAATTAATATAGATACAAATGTATATGCTGGTTCAGACGGTTACATTAAATAGTGGTTGCTGTGATTGTTTATTGCATTGAAATGTGCCTGACACTCTGGATACCTGCCTGTGGGGTTTTGGTGACGTGTGCGCACTGTGCGCCTGTCAGCCAAATTACCACTACGCGGGGTGCGCCTCGTCTGCGCCGAGAATAGACCAGGTTGGAGCTGGCGGGCTCTCAGCGCACCTTCCGCGCCGTTTGTTGGCCCCAAATTGTCACTGCGCCAAGCTGAATCTGTGGACACCTCCCCCTGGTGCGCCGTCACACCCATCTCGGCGCAGCCGGTCTACCAAATTGCCAAATTGGCTGGGCACTGCGGTGCGCCGGACGAAATTACCACTGCGTGGGGTGCGCCGGGCTCCGCCACCCTGCGCCACCCTGAGTTGTGCCAGGAAATTAGAGCCGTTTGTGTTCATTATAAATAATTTGAAGGTTTTTTTTCTTAAGGGGCACAATTAATACTTTGAGATTTATACACTTGGCGGCTGTGTTCCAGGAGGTAAGGGTCGTCCCCTAAATGCGGAATGCTTCACTAATAAGGGGATAAATCAGTAATACCCAAACAAACCCGAGAAATAAATGCAACTCAACTTCTCATCCTGACAAGAGTAATTCAGTGGCCTCAGTGGTACGTCACAGTGGGCTTTATGTTGACCTAAAGACAGGACAACGGACAGCTCGGCTCTAATGTAAATAGGTCAGTATAAAAGATTCAGGACCATGGACAGCTCCGCATTGAATTGTTTCTTTTGTTAAGATGCGATCAGAGTTGTGTCATGAAAAAAATTAATTGACCGTATACTACAAGTCGACCTTAACCCATTTATACACTTAAGATCATCAGGACAATATAATAAATAAAAAATAAATCAACATATAAAGCCTTGAGCATTTCTGGAAACACATGAAAACGAAAACAAAACGCGAATGTCAAATAAGGTCATTATAAATTACATTTATTTTTCTTTCCTGCCTCTTAATTGCCATCATGCGGCTCAGGCTGACTCCCCCACTGGAGCAACTGAAACATTTTTGGCTTCAAGAGCAGCAGCAATCCTACTCATGGCCCCCATCATCTCTGCATGACTCGCCTGCATTTGTGCTCTCAAGCCCGAAATGTTTTGGTTTAGACCTGCTAGAGCACTTACCAGCTGACGTGAACTACTCGCTATAGCTGCAAATTCGCACCTTGTGCCTCGCTGTTTACTGCATATTGTTCTTGTGCCGTTGTTTGTTTTTGCTGCTCAGTGTAAAGAAGACGGTCAAGCCACCTATATGCCAGGCGGCTTATTGCAATCAGACGCGCAAAGTGCGCTCAGATGCCAAACTGTGTGGGCGTGTTAACACCGGCATATGATTAGAGCAAATTCTTTTGAGGATAAGGCGCTAAAACAGGGCAAATTGCGTGAGCTAATTCTGCACAAATGATGGCGCTATTAGCAGGAGCAATCCAGTCTTTGTGGATCTGGCCCATTGTAGTGCTGACATGCGCACGGATCATCAGTGATCTGTTAATTATAAAAGCTCAGGAACAAGTCTGTATGAACTTTGGCTGTGAATCATTTGTCTGATTTTTATGGAGAGTCGTTAAAAGCTGCTTTCAACGTGAATATTCCAATAAATCAATTAAACATTTGACTTTCCTAGTCCTGAAAACTGATATTTCCAACTGATGAATCCCATTTAAGATGTTGTTGCAGTGTTAATAAATAAAATTTATCAGATATTATCATACAAACAGCGTAAATAAACATGATTCATGTTTTTGTCAGTTATTCTGTGCGTAATGGAGTGTCCAGTCGATCGCACCAGCGATCTCTCACTGTCTCTCGTCACGAGAGATTCATGCGTAAATGCTGTATGTATGGTATTATTTGGTTTGAAATCTTCTGAATTTAAGTTCAAACATGCCAGCATATCAAAGAGGATACCACAGTAAACTCGATTTTCCATTCGTTAATTTTATACACTACTAACATGGATCAAACAGATCCATGTTCGCGCAGAAGTGCGCTGATTAAGGCTGATTAAGACATTTCACACTTTCACGCACAGGGTTATTAAGATGACTACACTACACACAGAGACAATCAGGGGCTTGTTAAAAAGATCTTAAGCTGTAGTTTAATCAGCAAAAAACAGCAAGTCACAAACTTCAACCACTGATTATTAATGATGATGTGAAGACGGGACGGGACCATGCTCAGTGCGCATCAGGGGGATTTTTTTAGGACAACTACAAGAATAAATTTACTGACCAAGAAGCCCCCATCATGCACAGTGCCAGCTTGTAGTTTGTTCCCACTCACGCTGTTACTCAGAATGTATGAATCGTGCGTTGAACCAGGCCACCTCGCCACAACGTTGGTTAACTGCATTTGAGCATCACATATAGGGCTCTAATATCGTAGACCAGACGCAGGCGGGGCGCACCTGCCCTGCGCCGCGCCTGCGTCGCGCCAACAGGGTATGTCCATGGCATTTTGCAAGTTTCGTGCACGGCGCAGTCTGGCGCAGGCAGGCGCACCCACGCCTCCGTCTCTCCTACCAGGCGCACAGTGCGCATGCGTCACCAAAACCTCACAGGCAGGTATCCACAGTGTCAGGCACATTTCAATGCATTAAACAATCACAGCAACCACCATTTCATGTAACCGTCTGAACCAGCACATACATTTGTATCTATATTAATTGTTCCGTCACATCTGATGTCAGATCAGAGACGTTTGTCATAACTAACGAGTTCACGTCTCTCAAGCCACTCACAAACAGCCACATCATCCGATACGGAGTATCTGGCTTCTCTCATCTCATGAAATTAAACAGAAAAGAAAAAAGAGAGAGACGCTCGCTGAATAAATGTAAGTCACTCGGTGTCTTAAGGATTTACCTGTGATTGCCCATATTTTTCTGTTTTAATCTTTATTCGTAACGTGATCTAAAAAGATGGAGTAGCCTACATTTTTGCAAGGAGGATGAGGAGGAGATATATTTTCACCTCAGGTTCTGCTATTTGGCGATGACAGACCAGTAATGCATGTGGATCACAAGCATGATGAATGGATTACCCTGCTGCTGTGTTTAAATGTAATTATCACATAATTTTACTCATATTTATAAGACAGGAACAGATTACATCTGTCCCGCGAGGTGGTCCACATGGTGACGCGCGTCGTGTCCTCCTATGCGCGGCCCGGTGGCCCCTGCGCTCTCCCAGTTGCTATAAAAGTGACAGCGGCTCTGACCTTCTTCGCCACTGAGGTCAAATTGTCACTGCGCCTCGCCCGCGGCACATTTAAAGGCGAGGAGAGGCGTTCATTTGATTGGTGAAGATCACACTCGGCTGTGTTAAACCCACTCAAGACTCCTCTCCTCCTTCTCTGAAGAAAAGGGAACATGTTATAAACACACACAGAGCTGAACATGGAGGTGGACACTGTGGTGCTCGATGTGTTTGTGCGCTCCACTCCGTTTGTGTCAGAAAAATCTCTCCATTGTGCAGCATTCACATGGTATTACTGTGTGCCTATTTTTAGCTTAATATGATTATTACAGTTTACAATAAAGGCGGTAATCTTCTATACCAGTATATTGCAACACCTTAGTTCACATACTACTTATTACATTTTAGGAAATCTAAAGTACTGCTATTGTAGTATGTGGCTTTCAAATCGGACTCGTTGACTAAAGTAGAAACCTATCACCCCCTTCTGCCTTAACGGAGCAGAGACTGAAATAACACATAACCAATCAAATTTAGGGCCTATGCATGATGACAAAGAAGGTTTAATTTCAGTTATTGCTGGTTAAAGACACTCAAAAGACCTTGTCATGAGCATGAACAGCCTAAATGCCAAAGAACATTGCCCTTTTTACCTGAAATAAGTTCAAAATAAATTATACTACAAATCAAATGTTTCCACAAAACAATCAATGCAGTTTAAATGCAGTCATATACATACAATAAAAATGCAATTATTTCTTTTTTAAATTTCCTTTCAGAATAATATCAGGATTTTGTCCTTTAAGAAAGAGAGGAAAATTTGGGGTCTTTTCCTCTCATGGTGAAAGAAAACTTTAGGATGAGAGGGAGGAAAAAAAAATTGTTAAGTTCACAAAGGTCGATGGTTCAGGAAAAGGATGAATCTGAAAGTGCTTCACACAAAAACTTAAAACAAAATAAAAAAAGAAAACCATATCTCACACACACGCACACACACACACACACACACACACACACACATTTATATATATACATATATAATAAATCAAAACAAAGACAAAAAGAGAAGAATTGCTGAGCCGAAACAAAAGCTGAAATGTGGAATAAACTGTTTTTGATTAAAAAACAAATCATATTTAAAAGGTGCAGTGCAGTGTTGTAAAATAAAAAGTGACAAAAAATGTATTATTAAGAAGACAGTTAAAGTGGTTTCAGTGCAAAGCTGGTTTAAAGCAGTCATGAAAAACTGGAAAACATGACCTTTTAGAGGCAGCTGTAAACAAAAGAGTCTTGATTTAACAGAACTGAGAGTTTCAGCAGACTGCAGCTTCCTGTTTATTTCAGATCTGTGGAGCACAAACAGTGAAAGCTGCTTCTCCATATTTGGTTCTGACTCCCTGAACTATTCAGCACATTAGAAACAACAAGAGTACATATAAATACTCTATCCAACATGCATGCAGGTCATATTCAACAGAGATTAAAGCTGACTGAGACTTTCATTCTTTTTAATACATTTATAACATTAAAACATTTGGTTGTA
This sequence comes from Cetoscarus ocellatus, assembly GCA_037902135.1. Lineage (NCBI taxonomy): Eukaryota > Metazoa > Chordata > Actinopteri > Labriformes > Labridae > Cetoscarus > Cetoscarus ocellatus. Next base: position 143,843 of record JBAMNC010001104.1, on the reverse strand, counting down.
GGGTACTGTGAGAGCTTTAAAATTCCCCTCAGATACCAACAAACTAAACTGTTGCTAGGACCACATGCAGACTGATGAGAATCCATCAGAGAGTCTTGACTCCTTCTTACCTCCAAAAGCAGCACACCAGAGCACCAGAGCCAACAGCAGCAGCCTGTTTGGACAAGCTGGAATCATGCTGAAGAAATTCAAGATAAAAATGAAGGAGGTCTTTAAGCATGTCCCAGGTCCGTTCTGTGTCAGATCTTTATTTACTGACTTTTAGTCTGTTCTGTCTGCCCACCATCAAGTCTGGGCAGCCAATCAGCTTCGGCCCACCTGCTGCACATCTGAGGCAGACTCCTTCACTCTGGTGTCACACTGCTGGAACAGCCAATCAGACGACTACTGTGGAAGCACTACTGAACTGGGACAACAGTCAGCAACTGACCCTTCGCTAAGCCCCTCCCACAAATGGCTACTGCCTAATCCTATGTTAGCAACCTAACCTATGCACGAGAGGCCTGTCAAGCTTTCAGCAAAAACAACATGCCTCAGCGGTGTGCAAATGGAACTAGCAAGTCCAACAGTTGATATCTGAGAAGTTTGGAGGGCGGTGTCGATTTCTTTTGCCTTCCCCAAGCCCAAGACACAAGAAGACATATGCTGATGAAGCACAAGAAAACCTACCGTAATTTCTCAAATATAATACGCACTCAATTATAACACGCACACCATTTTTCATGCTTTTTTCCAGGAAAAACGCTGTGCTAAAATATAACACGCACCCAAATTTTTGCCCAAACCTTACTCTCTCAGACAAACGCCCAAAATCTTTGGATGTTGGTCCGTCCTTCATTATCTCTGCTTTCTTTTTCCTCCAACCACAAATGTTAGCTTCACTCACACCAAATATTTTACCAGCTTCTCTGTTGCCCACTGCCTCAGCCACTTCAATCACCTTTCTTTTGAATGCTGCTGGGTAACTCACTCTTTTTGCCGACATTTTCGATGCTATTTTACTGTTGTACAATTATTCTCCCAGGCGACACCTGCTGACGATCTTACGGTACTTTAAGCAATGACTTCACGTGGTATCATATTTCACACATCCCTGCATGCTAAGTCGTAGTGTGCTGACCAATCAGAGAGCAGCTATCAACATGGCGATGTCTTTGACCAATCAGAGCACAGCTATTTTGGTCCCCCCCCCCCCCCCCCCCCGCTCACAAGATGGAAGTGTCCAGTGTGTTTACACGTGAGCGGTACCGTAACATGGAGAATTAATTAATTAATTAATTAAGATCCAAAATACTGGATTAGAACAGTTTAACTGTCAGTTTTATAAGAATTACAGAAGTTTGGCTGTAATATTTCGCAGAGAAAGAGAATATTTCGTCTTTTTGTATCAGATGTGTTGTAACCGCAATGTTGGCAAGACAAAATATTTTACATGTTTTGCTTGTGCTCGTGTACAATATGTACCCGAAAATTAGACCTTATTTAAGAGCAAAAAAATGTGCGCTATATATGAGAAATTGAGGTATGTTTGCATTACAGTTAGATGCTAACAAACGTTAGCTAGTCATAGCTCTGTGTGTTAGGTAAGATAACATTAGCAAACTAGAAAAGCACTCAGAGAGCGCAGACCTCCCCCAAAATTTAATCAGTTCTTACATATCCCATTTCCAACAATTCCTGAAAATTTCATCCAAATCTGTTCAGAACTTTCAAGTTATTTTGAACACAAACAAACAGACAGACAGATAAACGCCGGCAAAAACATAACCTCCTTGGCGGAGGTAACAAATACATCTCAACAGTAGATTATTTCTGTTAAACCTTGAGCCACTGGGTTATATTTTAGCAAAAGAAATACTAGGAACAGAGTTCCAGAATAGAGACAGGTTCTGACATACTGATGTCTTTTAGCATTTTGTGAACAGGCACCCTAGAAATGGGTGAACACGATGAAAGCTAACTTGACATAATTTAAACTTAAATAATATATATCAACTTACCCTGCGTGATAAATTCTTTTTTCAGTGCTTGCAAGATAGTTTATGCTTATGTGCGTGTGTGTGTGCGTGGGTGTGGTTGTATGTATGTGGGGATATGTGTCAACATGTACCCACTCATAGACCCATGTCCACATGTGCTGTCTGTCCAATGATAAAAACATCTTGCATCTTGTAGCAGTTCAAAAAGTTACCCACAAAGTGAAAACAGCCTGAAAATTCTGGCTTTGTTTGCACAGGTGCCATCAAACACATATATAGGTGTCAATCGGTTGGGTCTCATTTCATTCTGCCTGGTCAAGATGAACAGACACAGCTACAGCACTGCTGAAGTCCTCAACCTCTTTGGGCTGGGAGATCAGGAAGACCCTTTTGATGAAGTTAGCTCAGATAGAGACAGAGGATGATGTGAACCAAAGGAAGGGAAAGACACAGCATGTGGTTCCTTATCTGGATGGGAGTCAAGGACTAGGATAACTTGGTCCCTCACTTATACAGACATGGTTCTGTACCAGCCAGCTGAGACCCTTCAATCAATCAATTTTTCAATCGTTATTTATACAGCACCAATTCATAACTAAAGTTATCCCAAGACAATTTACAATAGAGCAGGCTGAAGCCATACTACTCATTTTATAGATACATATATGCACCTATACAAATATAAAATACACATATATATATATACACATATCCAAAACACAACATGAATCCATCATGAGCACAGCACTAGGCCAACCTAACTACAGGAAAGTGCGTCTCTAGGGAGCTTACAGTAACGGTGGCAAGAAAAAACCTGTTTAGCAGCTGGAGGCCTTGAGCAGATCCAGCCTCATGTTGAAAAGCCATCCATAGAAGCTGTGTAGGGGATATGATCGTAAGAAGGGAAATGGGCAGTGGACAAAAGTAAGACCTGATGGAAGTGAAAGATCCATGGGCCAATCATAGATCTGTCCTCGTCATATTTGTCTCTTCTAAATATAAAATTTATTACAAGTTAAGTATCTGTAAGTTCAGCTCATATTTATTTAACCCTTTTCATGAACAAAGTCAACAAGCACAACGACGAACTGCCTACTAGTGTGTTTTTCTGTCTTACTAGTGGTGTTTAATGTGTTTTTCCACCATGGTTGATCATGGATCAAGAAGGTACAAAAATACATGTTGTTGTGGCTGGGAGACACTCTTCAGGTTTGAGGAGCGGAAATTTGCCTTAACAAATATGAACCATTGGAACAAGCGAGTACATGTGTGAAATTTAATCATGCAGAGGTGCAACACACAAAAAAATTGTGTCTGGTGACCAGCTGTTTCTTGCACAGGCTGCAAAGGTTTACTTGAGTAGAGTCACTGTTGCTGGGAGTGCTTCTTTGGAGTTTTCTTCACAGTCAGATTTTGTATTTGTTTGATTAGTGGAATTAATTGGATTGCTTTGATCAGATGATGTCTGGTTCCTGCTGGTGCCCTGTTTGGTTTTCTTATATCCAAGCATATTGCACACCTCTTTCTGGAACTGCGTAGATCCAAAGTAGTAGACCAGAGGATCGAGGACGCAGTTCAGACTTCCCAAACACAAAAAGATTAAATAGACAACATAGAGCCAATCTGGGTCCAGCTGGTTCTCTGGAACCTCTTCTTCAGTAAACATCACCAGATGAATGATCAGGATGATGTTCGTGGGCGTGAAACACAAAACAAACATCACCAGGACTGTTGTAGTCAACATGGCTGCTCTTCTTTTTCTACCAGAGGCATCTGGAACTCCTGGTTGGTCCTTGTTCAGGGTTATGATCACCCGAGTGTAGGACACCACAGTGATGATCAGAGGCAGGAAGAAGAGAAAAAGGCAGAGAGAGATGTAGTATGTCTTGTACCAGTGGAAAGGCTGTGAAGGTTGGATGTCATGGCAGGTGGTGATGTTCAACTCAGTGACTCTGAAATTCTGTTCAGTGAAGAGGTTGTGCACAGAGCCAGCAAAGGACAGAACCCACATGGCCGCACAGGCTATGAATGCTTTTCTGGGGCTTCTCCAAGACAGGGAGTCCATTGGATAGACCACAGAGAGAAGCCGGTCCACACTGATGAGGGTGATGAGCAGAACGGAGCAGTACATGTTCCATTCAAAAGCTGCGATGACCAGACGGCACATGGCTTCACCAAATATCCAGTCATTTCCTTTAAAATGGTAGAAGATCTTGAATGGCAGCACCATGGCAAAGAGCAGGTCAGCAAAGGCCAGGTTCAGCATGAAGATCACAGCTGGATTTATGGGCTTGATTCTTCTAAGAAAGACCAGAAGTGCACAGATGTTGGCGGGCACACTGAGGAGGCAGACAGCCGTGTAGAAGGACGGGATGATGATGGTGGACATGGAGCTGGTTAGGAACTGTAGGGCCACCTCTGAGACTGTTTTATTTGGCTTTACATCTGGAACAGTAACATTTCCTGCTCTGTTGTCAAAGGGGCCATTTCCCCCACCATCACTTGTGTTATGACAGGGCAACGAGGAACCGTCATGATTTGAACCTGGAAAGAGGAAGGACAGTTATGTTAATCAATCATCAAGCTTTTGAAAAAGACAAAAGAATTAATAAAATCTTGATTCAGGTAGTTGTTGAAAAGCCTTTGGTACTAAGTTAAAGAGAGCTATCTAAGCTCAGGTCTTGTTTTCCAAACGTGCTTTGTGAGTTATTGGTGCAGGAAGGTGGGGGGGGGGGGGGGGGGGGGGCTTGAAACACATCTGCTCCTAAGATTGACATTTATCAAGTTGAATCTGATTTTTACAGGAGCATGGGACACTCTCAAATCCCAGATCAGGGCTGAGCTCCTGTGAGCAAGTTTACCTTCAGCGTAGTCTCAGGCTGACTGGAACTAAAGATGAAGGTGCCCATGTCGGGTGCAGCTGCTACGACTTCTGATGCTTGAATGAGTAAAGCTAACTCATCAATTGCTATAAGCAAACCCAAAGACACCAGGATAAGCTATAACTGTCAGGTTATGCTATATCTACAAAAAAATGTTAACTATTGACAGAGAAATTCATTTGTTACTCGAATCCCACAGTCTGCTTCAAACAGCTGTCCGTCTCAGAAGGAGGCAGAATTGGCGGTAGAGGAAACAGAAGCGCAGCACTCTCGGGGGAGCTAGAGCTAAGCTATGAGCTAACCCTTACAGAAGCCATTACCATCGATCCTGCTGGCTAACGTATGCTCCTTGGAGAACAAACTGGACGACCTGAGGTTGGAATTAACATCCAGGAGGGAGATTAGAGACAGCTGTGCCCTGATATTTACCAAGATGTGGCTAAACGTGACTGTTCCAGACACTGCCATTCATGTGGAAGGGCTAACTACAGTCCGAGTGGACCTGAGCAGCACTCTCAGCAGTAAATCTTGGGGCGAAGGGGTGTGTGTGTACATCAACAACAACTGGTGCACAAATCCTACAGTTAGTTCTTGTCACTGCTATCCAGACATTGAATTCCTGACTGTTAGATGCCATCTCTTCTACACACTGAGAGAGTTTACTGTGGTTATAATCATGGCATATACATGCCCCCAGCGCAGGCACCAAGGAGGCTCTGAACACTGGAGTTGGAGTATTATACCAAATACAAAAGATGGAGTTTTAATCGTTGCTGGAGACTTTCATCAGGTCAACATAAAGAAAGTTCTCCCTTATTTTTACCAACATGAGGACTTTGCAACTCATGGACTCAACACACTGGACCATGTTTACACCAACATCAAGGAGGCTTTCAAAGCAGTCCCCCGTCCCTATCTTGGCTCCTCTGACCATACCTGCTCATCCCAGTTTACAAACTGGTTCTCACAAGATTAAAGGCCATTGTAAAGCATTTTAAGGTCTGGTCAGAGGGAGGCATGGACGCACTACAGGACTGTTTTAAGTCTTCTGACTGGTCTGGGTTCAGAGAAGCAGCCTCCTAGCAGCAATCCAAAAACATTGAGGAGTATATCGAGGCTGTATCTGGATCCATTCAAAAGTTCATTGAGGTTGTCTGTGCAAACCAAAAACCCTGGCTGACAAAAGAGGTGCGTGTCATTGTGAAAGCAAGAAATACAGCCTTCAAATCAGGGAATATGACAGCCCTCAGGTCAGCAAGAGCCAACCTGAACAGAGCCATCAGGGATGCAAAAAGGGCTCACAGTCAGAAGATTCAGAGTCACTTTCAAGACTTGAAGGACACCAGACGACTATGGCAGGGAATAAAATTGATCACGGACTTCAGAACCACTCCTCCTCTCATCTGCGACAGCGACCCAGACTTCCTGAACAAGCGCAATAACTTCTTTGGTTGTTTTGATGCACTAAATCACACACCCACAGTGAAAGACCCCCTCCACCAGGATGACCAGGTTCTCAGTCTAGTCCCAGCAGTTGTGCGCCAGGCTGCAGGTTCAGACAACGTACTGGGTCGTGTTTACAGGCAGTGTGCAGACCAGCAAGCCCATGTCCCCACGGATGTTTTCAACATCTCACTGAGCCAGACTGTCGTGCCCTCCAGGTTCAAAAAAGGTCAGCATCATCCCGGTACCAAAAAAAGCCCCTGTCAATGCTTCAAGACTTATGTACTGTCACACTCACACCTACTGTACAGTGATGAAGTGCTTTGCTTTCTCAGCCTACAAGAACTCCCATCAAAAAATAATACCACAGTTTAAGAGCAGGCTACCTAGAAATGTTTTTGAGTGCATCAAGCTTTCGGAAAAATAAAGTTTATCTGGAAGTCGTGGCAGCGTTGTGTGGAGGAATGGGTGACATGAGTCGGTTAGTTTAGGATTTTTCTAGGCGGAGAAAATACCCTTTGTATTTGGTACAATACTTCCCTGTTTGCGGCTGGTTCTGCGTTACAAACTTTTACAAATTGTGGCTTACCGAGGGAGAGGAGAGAACTTTCTACTGCATCTAATGTACTTAGAGGCCATATGGAGGTCATACAACCCCACTACAAAAAAACTGAACAATCCCTTTAATTTGCAGCTGCACTGACTTTGTTCTCTATTTGCACTACATTGAAATTAACACTGTACTTCAAATTATGTACTGCTATACTGCACCAAAGCTCAATTCTGCGACTTGAACATTTCAAACTACCTCATTCATTCATTCATTTTCTATACCGACTATCCCTTTCCTCATTATACATAATAATTATTCGATTATGTAAATATTGTTTATTCTGTTCTAAGGGTCTTGAGCCAGGTGCAGCGTAATTTCGTTCTACTGTGTACTGTTGGTATATAGTTGAATGACGATAAAGAAATCTTGAATCTTGAACCTCGAATCTTGAATAAAATCTGTCTGAGAAGAAAAGCCTTTAAATCATAGTCAGTGAGCTTTTATAGACCGAGAGGTTCACTGATTTAAAACTGCAGAGGGATTTAAGATTTTGGTGGTTTTCACACCTGCAGCTTGGTTGCTTTGTTCCAATTCAGTTGAAAAAAACACCAAAGATTTGCATATTTCCTTTGGATCATTTCACATTCACACTAGGGATGCAACTTACAAGTATTTCTATTGTTGACTAACCATCGACTGTTGAGTCGATTGGTCAAAATGTCAGGTGCTTTTTGTTTTTTGGGTTTTTTTTTTTTGCCCCCACAATTACCTGATGAGTCTTATTATTACTTTTTGATTTAAGTTTTATAAAACTGATTTTATAAAAATGATTTCAGGTGATCTTGCTGGGTTGTTTGTGCTAAAACAGAGATTGATTGCTATGTTTATATCTATTATACAAGGAACTTCATTTATTACTTTCCGTCTTTAAAAGGATGTACATTTTTATGATCGTGAGCACTGTGACCTTACAGTTGGTTTCTTTGTATTGTCTTTATATTTATTACATTTAATATTTGACAATCATGTGTTTGTTTTGTAATTTATTTTGAAAATTAGAGAGACTGCTCTCAGTAATGATAAATATTTCTTTCTGATCACTAAAATCTCTGCAGCAAACTTTGTGGAGGATTAGATCATGAAAACAGCAAAGTATAATAATTTGACAGGATATCCTCCAAGCCGCTTCACATTACCATTGTTTCCAGAGCATGGAGGTGGTCGAAAGCCTGCTCCAAATCCGTGTGCTGGAAAGAGAAAGAAAAAAGTGTCAAACAGAAAATACTGAAGTGTTCAAGGTTAAAAAACAACTTTGGAATCAGTGCTGTCTGTTTTGTGTCCATTTGAAAGTGTTGTGAAATGTAAACAAGTTCTTAAAAATTTAGTAGATAAAAATGAAATTAACCCTTTAAAGCCAGGGTTATAGGGTTATAGCCAGAATATTTTTTTTTTTTTTAGAGCTGAAATGTTTATTTCACTCTCCACTGAAATCCCCCCCAAAAAAAATTACATGAAATTGAACATATATATTTTTTGCATCTCATTTGATACATTAGGTGTTTTTGGCAACTGATAATACACTTGATTTCAATCTGATGTTTTTTTTAGTAATTTGTTCATCATATTGATGATATAGAGGTATCATAAAAGTATGTATCAAATATGATACAACAGGCTTTAAGGGGCAGTCCACACAGAGACGAATTCAGTCATTCAGGCATTTAACAACAGGTCCCAGAGTGGATAACTCTGAAAACACTGGCCTTGTGTTTCTGTGTGGACAACGAATAAGGATATCTCCAGAAGCAATGACCATAGCCCCACCTCTCCCTTAAACCGTAAGCACGAGCCCTGACAGCAACAGAAACAATGGCAGAAAACAGTGTCTTGTTTGTGCTGCTGAGCTTGTTTTGGCGTTAACACCAAAATCTTCTGCTCCTCTACGACCACAGTGAGCAACAACAGGACACGGAGATATGGGGGATGGAAGCCCTGATTTAATATTAATTGTTTAATTTTAATATTAAATATTAATAAATATTATTAATTTTTTTTCATTACACTAAAAAAGTCTCAAGACAATGTTAAAGAAAGCAAGCAAAGACCAGGCGCCTCATTCATAAAACTTGCTTACGCATAAAAGAAAGCGTACACCACTTGTAAGCAGTTTTTGGGATTTTTAAAAAAAACAAACTTGACAGGAGAATGTGTGCACCTCCATTTCAGCTCTGACTGTGTTATGTACACAAAATCTGGGCAAATGGGAAACTGAGACCCCAACATTAGAAGGATTAAATTAAATACAGCTCTGTGAAACTGATACATTTATGTGAAATATTTGAATATTACACATTTCACAACATGTATCATATATGAAGGATATATTTGCAAAAGCGAAGAAAGAGGAAAAATTTATATTGATGCCCCAGGGACTTTGTGAACACTGCGTGTGTATATGTGTATGCACCCACATATACACACGCACCTTCACACATGTAGCCTATATTATTGAAACAACACCTCTTCACCTTCACTTTTATGTCGGTCCATTTCTTTTTTTACTTCAGCCACAGTCACACTCTGAGGCAGTCTTATTTACACCATCAGCCACATGCTTCCCACTGTTTTGCCTCTCTGGCATTAGTGATGCCCAACCTGAGCCCATCTTTTAAATATGTCAACCTCACATTGAGTAAAATGTATTTTTTTTCGCTCGGTACATCATGAAATTCATTGAATAAATCATTGAATATTCACCAAGGGTATTCACCTGACCTTTTACCGGCATCGTATGGGCGGGGCAAAGCGTTCTCTCACGTGTGATTTATAAATGGAAATAGGCGTAGAACGTGCATGCGCACTCTTGTATAAATCTGAAAGTTTTTGTTAGTACGCATTTCCTGTAGCCTACAGTGATCTTTCCCATCTTTTTATAATGAGGCCCCAAATTATGTTCTTCAGGACGCTCTTTGTTACCTCCTGGTGGAAGTCCAGAGGGTAAGGGAGGGGGTGGCATCGCTCTCTGCTGGTGGGCATTTGTCCTCTGAATGTTTGGTGTTTCTTCATGGGGGTGAACTGAAAAGAGAAATCAAAGTTATGAAACAGGTACTTCTGGTGATGGCTGAAAACATGTCTGCTCCACCTTCATGCTGACTACCGCACTGACTACTAAGTATAATCAGTCTTAAATGATATAGTTTGCTAACTTTGTAAATCCCTAAAACAGAGTCATTCAAGATTGAAAAGGCTCACCTACAGGTCACCTCACATTACCATTGACTTTTTTTTTTACACTGACTTACAGGGAGGAAATAGTCGAAAGCCTGGTGCGGCTAGCATGACTGTAAAGAGAAAGAGAAAGATGTCAAAATCTTATTCAAAAATATATTTAACTGACTCTTTTAATGACAACACTGCACTGAAACTATTATAAGTTTTACATTTTAAACCAATAGTTATTTGATCCACATTCAGCTCATAGTTTCTTCTCTTTGTATTTTTCTTTTAATATCGCTGTTTTATCTTTTGTGGTTTTATTGGTTTGTTGATAATTGGATAAATGTTTCATTCTGATATGTGTTTTTCTCCTCTTTTATGTTCTGCATCAGGCTAATTGGAGACTCTAAATTGCACTTAGGTATGGATGTGAGCGTAAATGGTTGTCTGTCTCTCTATGTGGCCCTGCAATTGGCTGGCGACCGGCCCAGGCAGTACCCCGCCTCTTGCCCAATATCTGCTGAGATAGGCTCCAGACTCCCCGACCCCAAAAGAGATAAGTGGAACAGATAATGGATGTAATACACTGCTTGGCCAAAAAAAAGTCACCGCCCATAAGAAAAAGGTCACACACTCTAATATTTCATTGGACCGCCTTTAGCTTTGATCACAGCACGCATTTGCTGTGGCATTGTTTCGATAAGCTTCTGCAGTGTCACAAGATTTATTTCCATCCAGTGTTGCACGAATTTTTCACCAAGGTCTTGTATTGATGATGAGAGAGTCTGACCACTGCACAAAGCCAGCAAATCCCAAAGATTCTCAATGGGGTTAAGGTCTGGACTCTGTGGTGGCCAATCCATGTGTGAAAATGATGTCTCATGCTCCCTGAACCACTCTTTCACAATTTGAGCCCAATGAATCCTGGCATTGTCATCTTGGAATATGCCGGTGCCATTAGGGAAGAAAAAAATCCATTGATGGAATAACCTGGTCATTCAGTACATTCAGGTAGTCAGCTGACCTCATTCTTTGGGCCATAATGTTGCTGAACCTAGACCTGACCAACTGCAGCAGCCCCAGATCATAGCACTGCCCCCACAGGCTTGGACAGTAGGCACTAGGCATGATGGGTGCATCACTTCACCTGCCTCTCTTCTTACCCTGATGCTCCCATCACTCTGGAACAGGGTATATCTGGACTCATCAGACCACATGACCTTCCTCCAGTCCTCCACAGTCCAATCTTTATGCTCCCTAGCAAACTGAAGCCTTTTTTTCCAGTAAGCCTGACTGATTGTTGTTTTTTTCTAAGGCTACACAGCTGTTCAGTCCCAATCCTTTGAGTTCCCTTCACATTGTGGGTGTGGAAATGCTCTTACTTTCACTATTAAACACACCCCTGAGTTCTGCTGTTGTTTTTCTTCGATTTGATTTGGCCAAACGTTTACGTGATCAATGATCGAGATCATTCAGGATTTTTTTTCAGACCACATTTCTTCCTCAAAGACGATGGTTCCCCACTATCCTTCCAGTTTTTAATAATGGGTTGGACAGTTCTTAACCCAGTTTTAGTAGTTTCTGCAATCTCCTGAGATGTTTTCTCTACTTGATGCATGCCAACGATTTGACCCTTCTTAAACAGACTAACATCTTTTCCACGACCACAGGATGTGTTTTTCGACATGGTTGTTAACTTGTTTCCAGCTGAAAGATAATCGCCCATGCGGTAATTATCCAATAGGAGGCTTGTACCTATTTGCTCAGTTAAATCCAGGTGGCGACTTGTGTTTGGCCAGGCAGTGTGTATTATTTGTATTAGAAATGGCTCCTGTTGCCCACAGTCCTGCCCAGCAGGTGGCAGCAGTGCACCTTGAACATTGGTTACCAACAGCCAGAAAGTAAAAGAAGAGGAAGAGACTCCATTATACTGCAAAGTAACAGCCATTTGGACTCTGTTAGTACAGGTGTTCTGCAGTATGCATTTGGATTGTCGGATGTTGTAGGTGGTTTTGAAAAGCAGCCTACATCTAAATGATGACACTTTCAGTCTGCAACACTGTTGTTTATGTAAGACATACCAGACAGGTGCAGTTTAAAAAAATACATGTTTCGATATAAAAATGCTCATTGTTGTTGGATTGTTGCACAAAAACACACCAGAAACAATCAAAAATAACTAATCATTCTATTAGAGTACATTAGAGTATTAGAGAACATTTCTTGCCCCCAAACTTACTTTCTCCCGGGTCAACATATGATGTGCCATTATTGTCTGAGTCCTCGTCGTTTTCAGTGTCTGGAAAAAAGAACCAAAAAGTGACAAACAGGTCAAAGCAGAGAAGTTAATCCCTGGAAAAGGATTTTCCATCAGCTGGACAAACAAGAAACAAATTATTGATATTTAAAATGCAGACATTAAAGAATTTGCTTTTGTCTTTTTCAACCTGTGATAAACTTTGTTTGGAAAGGTGTTTAAGTTGTTTTTAGAGTCATTTGTCAGTTTGTCTATTTTTTATCTGTGAGCAAGATAACTCAAAAAAATCTCAAATTTAATACAAATTTCAGGGAATGTTGGTCATGGCACAAGGAGGGAGTGATTAGATGGTGATGACCTGAATATGGATGCAGATCCAGTTATTTGTTTGTTTAGAAATGAGCTATAATGAGCTCTAAAGTTACTTCACATAGCTGTAAGAAATATAATGTTCTAAATTCTTCATAACAATATTTCTGACACACTGCAAAGCGTTCTATAAATATCAATGAGGTTAGGTGTTAATCCAACTTACATGCAGGTCATTTTCTGCATTTAGTAAAGATCACACAGAGCAGAGATGATCATCTCTGAACAAGGATTTACTATCAGGTGGACAAATATTCTTTTTGTCAAAAGTGGAATTCAGCAAAATTCTGTTTATTTCAATCATTATTAAATCTTATTTGAAGAGGGTCTATTTGTCATTTCAACCATTTGTCGTTTTGTGTTATTGGTTGTGAGTTTGCCTTTTTTCTTCACACTTCTTCCTTGAGCCATGACCAACATTCTCTGAAAAATTCATCAGAGCATGCTCACACGTTGTTGAGTTATCTTGCTTACTGACATACATACAAAAAGACAAACCTTGATTCAAACATTCACCCTTGGCCCAGATAATAAACCAACCGTTTCAGAGTAAAATTCACTTTTCTATACAAAAATAGACAATTCACAAGAAACAATCAAAAGTAAGTGATGATATCTGTTAGATTAACATTTCTTACCCCTGTAATCAAAATCTTCTTGGTCATAGAATGATATGTCACTATAGTCTGAGCCCTCGTTGATTTCAGTGTCTGGAAAAAGAATAAATTAATGTCAAAGCAGAGATGAAAAAAACCCTGGATAAGGATTTACCCTCAGCTGGACAAACAAGAAACAAATTTTCACTATTCAAAATATGGAAATTAACCAATTAAAGTGAGAAATTATCGTTAAAGTTAGTTTTGTGCCTCGGTTTCAGAGCTAAGACTGAAGCTTCCAGCACTTTTCACATGAACACATTTACATAGCAACATCTGCATGGACAAATGAACACTATCAGAGTTCATATTAACACTTCTTACAAGCCTGTTTGTCTCCTCCAGAGTATATTTCTAACTTATGCGTAAACTAATTAACGCAGCAAAGTGTAAACACTGCTGTATTTATTTACGGTATATTAATGAGAAAAGTTGTCTGAAGTAAAGATACCATGTTTGGTGAGAGCACATATATTTAAAAAAAAAATACTGCAGTTTTCATGACACGGGCTTCTGGCATCTGTTTGTATCTGTCCAATAACGGGGTACAGGCGAGATAATTGTCTCTACAAGTGTCACTCAGGGGTCAGAGTTCAAAGTGAAAAATTCAGAGTAGAGATGGATAATTATTCGAATTCTAATGGAGATTACATTTACTGTCTTGTACATTTGCTGAATAACTGTACGTCCATGCAAAATAAATACATCAATAAAAAGTAAATAAATAAAGATCAGTGTACAACATGACATTGATTTTTTTTCTTTTTCTATGATTCTGAGGTATATTTTATTTTAACAAGTGTATTTTATGTGTATTATACGCATTCTTTCCGGTTTTAAAAATGATAGTTGTACTTGAATTTATATTTATTTTAAAATAGATTATAACTATATTTAGTTTTATTTTTTTAAATCATTGCTCATCTGTACAGCTTCACTGCATCTTCTGTATACATTGTTGCATTTTGTTTTTTGTACTTTTTAGTGCCTACAATATAAATTGTATATTTTGTATATTTTTCATGTCTACCTAATTCAGTTTGCACTATTTTTTAAAGGTATTTTTATACTTTATTTTATTCATCCTGACTCTTTATTTTTATTTTAACAATATGTTGATTGTTTTTGCAGTAGTTTACTAAGTCATAATCCTTGTATATGTGCGAATTGACTTGGCAATAAATACAAATTCTGATTTTGTTTCTAATTTACTGTGTATTAGGGAAGCAGGCTAAATAATGCCTTACATCACCAAGTGTAGTGCAAAGCATTGGATGCAGTGGTGTAAAGCACGCTGCCAATGGACCAGATGGATGAGTCTGGGTTTGGCGGTTCCCTGCAGGACTGCACTTGTCTGACTGCATTGTGCTAAGAGTAAAGTTTAGTGAGTGGGTTATGGTGTGAGGTTGTTTTTCAGGTGTTGGACTTGGCCTCTTAGCTTCAGCGAGAGGAACTCTTAAAGGATAAGTTTGGTTTTTTGACACCTGGACCTTATTTTAAGGATTAAATACTCTCATAGACTCACCCAGACAATTTTGGCGGACCTCGGAGCCGTTTTTGAGCAATTTAGATCCATTCGATGGCGTTTTTCTCTCATGCCATAGTAGCAGATGGGGCAAGAAATCGAAGCCCCTAAATTAGACATTATCTGCTGCGAAACTCACTCCTCCTCTGTTGCCATTGCAGTGCAATGTCCACAACAACACCACCAGTTAGCCCCCATTCGTGGACGTGCAGTGGTTGCTTGTTCTCTGGCCAGCTGTTCGGCTCTTTCCCTCTGCATCCTCTTTTCAAATAGCTCCTTGTCGGTATATTCTGGCTCAAAATGATACCGGCATCCATTATACTCAAAGTCGTCGTCAGACACTTCTACATCGGATAAATATTCCGCCATGTTGGACAAAAATAGCCGTGTAGCCATGTAGCCTAGCAACAACAGCGGCTCTACTCAGCTGCGCTCTTGCGGTGCATGCCTATGATGTCACCAAAAGTTACCCATCCTTGTAAAGCCCTGGATGACCATAACAACGAAGTTGAGCTGACATGGTGATAACACTGGCCATTCATTTATAAAATGTAGCTGAAATGAGCGAGTTTCGCAGCAGATAATGTCTAATTTAGGGGCTTCGATTTCTGGCCACGTCTGCTACTATGGCATGAGAGAAAAACGTCGTCGGATGGATCTAAATTGCCCGAAAACGGCTCCGAGCTCCGCCAAAATTGTCTGGGTGAGTCTACGAGCGTATTTAATCCTTAAAATAAGGTCCAGGTGTCAAAAAACCGAACTTATCCTTTAATGCGTCAGAACACCTAGACATTTTGGACTATTTCATGCTCCAGACTTTGTGGGAACAGTTTGGGGACGGCCCCTAACTGTTCCCACATGACTGTGCACCAGTGCACAAAGCAGGTCCATAAAGACCTGGCTGAGCCAGTTTGGTGTGGAAGAACTTGACTGGTCTGCACAGAGTCCTGACCTTAACCCAACAGAACACCTTTGGGATAAATTAGAGTGGAGACTGTGAGCCAGGTCCTCTTGTCCAACATCAGTGTCTGACCTCACAAATGCTCTTCTGGAAGAATGGTCAAAAATTTCCATAAACACTCCTAAACCTGTGGAAAACCTTCACAGAAGAGCTGAAGCTGTTACAGCTGCAAAGGGGTCAACATCACATTAAACCCTCTGGATTAAGAATGGGATGTCACCAGTGTTGGGGAAGTTACTTTTAAAAAGTAGCTTTGCTCGTTACTCCTTATTTCTTAAAAAAGTAATCTTAGTTAGCCTGTATGCAAAGTAACTTTTTACGTTACTCGTTACTTTTATGTTGCTGGAGCATTTTGGCGGACTTTGGGCAGAACCCAATATCTGTTCCTAAATGTGTAGGCCTACATGAAGTTCCTCTTCGGAGGACATAACAGGTATTTCTTTTGTGCTCTTTGTGGAATAAGAGCTCCTGTACAGGGTTTCCATATTTTTCTTTTGAAATAAGCAACCAGGGTGATAAGAACAAGCCCAAAACAAGCAACCTCTATCTGTTTCTTTTTCTAATGTGATATCTTACTTTTTAAAAGAGAAATCTACATAAAGCGTGCTTTAATTTTCGTCTACAGTAACATTTCAATCTACAGCGCCAAGCAACTATTCAAAAGAAGAAGCCCAACGTCACTTATAATAAGCAGACCTGGCAGCTATGGCTCTGGCACATTCGCTTTGTGCATGAGTGTGTTTAGGGGCAGGCGTGATAACCAGGAAATGAGGAAGTGGAAAGGACAAACTACCTACTGCAGTCATGTTTTACTTTATTGTGGGGAACTGGGAGATAAATAATCAGGGGGATTCACACAGACAGAAAAGCCCCAATAAACAACTGCATGTTAAGAAACAAGCCCAAAAGACTGCAACCCACAGCCGCGACTCATGAGATTGCAAGGTAGAATGAGAGAGACTGAGCAGCAGAGAGGTTTGGCTTTTATACCCAGCAGGCACCAGGAGATTGAAATCACAGCAGCTCACTCAGGCAACTCTAAAGAGAGGCAGAAGATGTTAGCCAAGTCTGTTCACCAGAAACTAAGGCAGGGATCGTCACACCCTAGACCATACGTCTGTCCTCATCATATTTGTATATAAATTTATTCGAGGTTAGCCCCTTGAGATGTGGCATCTCGTTTTCAAGATGGTCCACATGTCTATGTGGGTTTTTATTATGGAGGTAAAACCAACAGAACAACATGCGCACTGATTTTAATAAATCAAAGAGGCTTGAGTCCCTCTTACCTTTTATAGGCGCTCCAAAAGCAGCACACCAGAACACCAGAGCCATCAGCAGCAGGTTGTTTGGACAAGCTGGAATCATGTTGTTGAAGAAATCAGAAGTCCTCAAATGAAGAAAGAAATAAAGTGTGTGTCTGATCTGTTTGGTCCAGTGGTCTTTAAGCATGTCCCAGGTCGGTTCTGTGTCTGATCTTTACTCACTGACTTTAAATCTGTTCTGTGTCTGCCCCCGTCAAGTCTGGGCAGCCAATCAGCTTCAGCCTGGCTGCAGCACGTCTGAGGCAGATTCCTGCAGTCTGACGATACACTGCTGGAACAGCCAATCAGACGACTGCTGTGGAAGCACCGATAAAGACTGGGGCAAGAGTAGACAAGTAATATGTCAAACCAGGACACCAGGACTGTTAAACAATGGAGAGGAAGTCATTGGAATTTAGTTATTGGTGATACGAACCGGTTTAAAGCAAAGTCAAAGCAGCCAATAGAGAAGAGTTATACTTCAAGTCAACTCTTAACTTTTTAGATTTATATGCCATTTAGTGTGTTTCTCATGCCTCCCTTGCATGACAGAGCACCTCTACAAACACCACAGATAGTCCACAGCATTCATTCTTCTCCCTAACCTTTACCAAAAGCATCTCCTTCCCCCAGCTCTTTGGAAAAGACCCAGCAGAGTGTGATGTCCTACTGTTTTCTTGTTAGTTTTAATCCCATTGGTTCACATGTCCAGTGTGGAGAAGAGTTGTTGACAATATATCGATGATAGGAATGCAACAACGATAGTCCAAGTAGTCAACAAATTTCAATGACATAAATGGTCAATGGCCGATTTAATTTTTGGATACTTGTTAAATTACATCATCCCATGTTTTGGTGCAATGCACTTGTTTTTAAGAGAGGATTTTTCTGTTGAGTGAGTCATCTTTCTCCCCTTACAGTCTTTGCTCTGGCAGCTTTAGTTAGCAGAGCTGCAGGAAAACAACGTAGCATTGCAGCCAGGTAGCAACCTCAGGGTAAACTTCTCCTTCTCCCTTTGTGATGTCAGCAGCTGCCCAAACATCTCCAGAATAGACCTCCCAGTGTGAAGTCCTGTCATATTTTTGTTATCAGATGATGCCCATTGGCGCAAAGCAACAGACAGTAGAATGAATGCAGAGATATAGGCCAACATTGTGTACCCCACGGCAAGAGAGTTGCTGGTTCGATCCCCATGTCGATCAGGACCTTTCTGTGTGGAGTTTGCATGTTCTCCCTGTGCATGCATGGGTTCTCTATGGGTTCACCGGTTTCCTCCAACAGACCAAAAACATGCTCATGAGGTTGACTGGTGACTCCAAATTGCATGGATGGATGTTGACAATATGGCACCCAGCAATGCTGAACGGAGTTCATGATGCAGAGATGGCATGTATGTTTTTCAACCAGGAAGACAACCTTGGGTTTCTACCTCACCTGCACATGTGACTTAATCTTATTCACTGTTTTCTTTGACTTTTCTTTAACTCTGTGCAAATAAATAAAATAAAAAATAAGCTGGCATCCTGCTGGTTCCCTTTGACTAAAATCCTGTGGGATTGTTCACTGTGTTCTTGGATTATCGTTAATAATAAAGTCTGTGGCAAATAAAAATAAAAAATATCATGATAATCTTCAGTGAATCTTCCTTCATGATTTCTGAAGTTGAATCATAATACTCAAGTGAAAAGCTGTTATCAAGCCATAATGGCACTACAATATGACGGTTGGACCTAGAAGCAGCTGCTACACTTTCAGTATATAATATCACCTTATGACTTTTTGTCTGAGAGTTTCCCCCTAACAGGATGACCTGATCAAGTTGGCGCCCATGGCTGTGGCTCTTCTGTATGTTTCAAATAAAAAAAAAAATACATCAGAGATGATTTCATTGTAATTCACTGTTAGTGTCATTAGTAAATCAAATAACTGTTTTATGAGAAGATATATCTTTTAAATATCTGTCTGTTAGACACTGTGAGTCATTGCATGCTTTAAATTTTCCCATGTTTGGTTGATAACAACAAGGAAAACTGTTGTTAGACCACGTGCATACTGAATAAATCAGCCAGAGAGTCTTGATTCCCTCTTACCATACATAGTTGTTCTTAAAGCACCAGAAAGTCAAAGCCATCAGCAGCAGCATGTTTGGACAAGCTGGAATTATGTTTTGTTAAGAGTAAGCTTTTAAAAGCTCAAACATAATCCTCAAGTGAAAAGCTATTATCAGGCTATAATGGGACTACAACATGGTAGTTGGACCTAGAGGCAGCTGCCACACCTTCAGCATGTGACGTCACCTTATGACCTTTTGTTTGAGAACTTCCCCCATAACAGAATGACCTGAGCAAGTTGACGCACATTTATTTTATTTATTTTTCATTTAACCTTTATTTTACCAGATTTGTCCCATTGAGATCAACAGATCTCTTTTTCAAGGGAGCAGGGGTGAAAGTAAGATAAGATTCTTGCAGGAACTGTGCAACTCAAAAAACAAGCACAAGCATCATATAAGAAAAATGTTGATAAAGCCTGCTCTTTTCTGACTACTGTGCACATCCTGACAGCCTAGGCCCACACTACACAAAAAATCATACAGCCTAGTGTTGTGCTCTGGTCTAGTAACATTGTCAGCCATTTTTGACAGAAGGATAGACTTCATTTACCATCTCTAGTCTACTGTATAGCCTACCTGCTCCATGTGCTTCCTCTGCACTTTCCGCTCTCTTTTCCTCAACCTGCCTGTCATCCCTCTTTCTGTTGAACATAGAGTCAATTTTTCTTTGCATTTTTTGACCTGTCTTGACTGTCTGGGGTTCTTCCATGACCTAGGCAACCAGCCATCCAATGAGAAGAGTGCAGTAATACCGCACTTTTCCACATGCAGTCATACTGCACTTTTCCACATTTTCACAAATAACTCAATAACTTCGTAACATATTTTCACGTCATTTTCAGGAAATGTTGGTGATGGCACAAGGAATAAATGATTCCACTTGGTGGTGATCCAAAGAATCAAAGATATTTAAAAAAAATGCTTGTGGATCAATAGAAGCTGCCATACTGTCATCTTAACCAAACTTCAGCCAAACCTACCCACACATGAGGAGGCTGTATTGAGGTGGGACTCAACGCCTGGTTTGATACCAAATCTGCATGGACCTGTAGCCATGATGCCCCTGATTACCAAAACCAAAAATTCACAGAAAACACAGCATTTACCGTTACAGTGAGTCTAAAACTTTCAAAATAAAAGCATTCTCCCATGATTATAGCTACAGACTTTAATTGTGAAATTTGTTAGAAGTTCATATTTATCATTACAGGATTTCTAAAATGTATCTACCTGTAGCATTTTTAGTAGCTTCTTTGGAACATTTTGAACATAAACAAGCGTGACATTGGTTTAAAATCACATCTAAGTTGCTGTATAAAAAGTATAGAGAACAACAACTCTTGGAAAAGCAGATACACTACTTTCTGGTGCTTTCATTTGTTGATAAACTTGCAGAAAAGGGAACATGTTATAAGCACACAGAGCTGAACATGGGGGTGGGTGCTGTGGTGCTCGATGTGTGTGCGCTCCTCTCTACTGTCTGTGTCAGAAAAATCCCTCCGCTGTGCAGCATTCACATGGTATTACTGTATGCCTATTTTTAGCTTGATATGATTATTACAGTTTACAGTAAAGACAGTAATCTTCTATTAGATTATATTTCAAGACCCTAGTTCGCAAACTACTTACTACATTTTAGGAATTCTAAAGTTCTGCTAGTATAGCATGTGGTTTTGAAATCGGACTCAGTAACTAAAGTAGAAACCTGCTGCCTTAACAGAGCAGAGATGGAAATAACATATAATGCCTGATCTACTTTTGGTTTGCATGCATAAAAACACATGCAAAACTTGACAGAGTGTGCAAAGATGAGGTTTGCGTCTGTCAAATGAGAAGAATAGCACACGCAATCCATTTAGCATGTTTGCCTTCATGGGTATGCAGAATACATGCAGATGATCAGAACGCACGAAATACTGGGAGGAGGAGATGCAAATATCATCATTTAGCACCCGCAATGTGATTTATCAAACCTGAAACTGATTGCACTCTGTGTTTTTTGCGTCCATATTTAGCACAATTGAAGGCAGCTGCACACAGGCACAGCGTTACGCAGTAGACAAGTCAGGCCTACCTGGCAAGTTCAAGGCTTGGATATACCAACACGGTATCCTGCCTCGGATTCTCTGGCCCCTCCTGATCTACGAGGTTCCAATCTCCACCATCAAGGACTTTGAGAGGACAGTCAGCAAGTTTCTGCGGAAGTGGATGGTTCTACCTCGAAGCCTGAGCAGCATCGCCCTGTATGGCAAGAACAACATGCTGAATCTGCTCATCAGTAGCCTGAATGAGGAGTTCAAGGTGAGCCGTGCCAGGGCGGTGCTGCAATACAGAGAGTCAGAGGACCCGAAGGTCTCCCAGGCTGGGATCGAGGTGAGGACAGGGTGGAGGTGGAGGGCAACAGAGGCTGTGGATGTGGCTGAGTCACGGCTGTGGCACAGGGTGCTAGTGGGAGCAGTGACTCAAGGAAGAGCGGGTCTGGGCAGTGGCATGGCATCCTGCTGCTACAAGGTGCAGGGAAAGGACAGGCAATCACTGGTGCAGCAAGAGGTGCGGGCAGCCGTGGAGGAAGAGTGGGCCAGCAAGATTGTTGGAATGCGGCAGCAGGGAGCCTGGATAAGATGGGAGCAGGCAGTGGACCGCAGAGTCTCACGGGCAGAGCTGTGGAAAGCAGAGCCCCATCGCATACGGTTCCTGGTCCAGGCTGTCTACGACGTACTACCGAGCCCATCCAACCTGTTCAGCTGGAGATTGGTGGAGTCACCTGCCTGTAGCCTCTGTGCAAAGAGGGGGACCCTGGAGCACATCCTCAGCTGCTGTTCGAAAGCTCTGGGTGAGGGTCACTACCGCTGGCGCCACGACCAAGTCCTGAAAGCCATAGCAAACACCATCAGCTGTGGAATCAGCCATTGCAAGCGCCTCCGTCCAGTGAAGAACACCATTGCTTTCGTCCGGGCTGGGGAGAAGCCACCAGCAGTCACCAGGGCTGTCTCATCTGGCCTGCTAGCTACAGCTCAAGACTGGGAACTGAAATTTGACCTTGGGAGGCAATTGAAATTCCCAGAAGCGGTTGCCACTACAACACTGCGGCCTGACATGCTTCTGATCTCAGAGACCTCCAAGCAGATTGTTCTCCTGGAACTCACTGTACCCTGGGGGGACCTTATCGAGGAGGCCAACGAGAGGAAGAGGGCAAAATACGTGGAGCTAGTGGAGGAGTGCCGGAACAATGGGTGGAGAGCACAGTGTGAGCCCATCGAGGTGGGATGCAGAGGTTTTGCTGGCCAGTCTCTCTGCAGAGCCTACAACATCCTGGGCATCACAGGGGCCAGGAAGTGAAGGGCCATCAAAGAGGCCACGGAGGCGGCAGAAGTTGCCTCGAGGTGATTGTGGATTAGGAGAGGAGAACCATGGGTGGGGTAGCGCTACCTGGACACAAGCTGGGGCCTGATCAACTCCAGCTGGGTCACCTGGGCGAGAGTGTATGATGTTTGAAAGACCCGAAAGACTGAGTGACCCCAGGTAACATCACTGAAGATGTGTCCAGGCTTGCATCAAGCTGATGTATGATACAAGGGGACAGAAAATTAAAGTAAGTTTTGTCTCAGTCACAGAGCCAAGAGCGTAGCTTCCAGCACGTTTCACACAAATACATTTACTTGAGTATGAGCAAAGCAGGATAGATGGCAATGGATGATTAACTTTAAGAAAGATGCAGAAGTAATTTAATCAAGTAAAAAGGTTTAGTTTAACAAAATCAAATATGGTTAAAGGGAAAAAATAAATTAAATAAAAATAAGTTTGTCTCTTGAAGCTCAAAGGAATTTTTGAAATAATGAAACAGAGGCTGAAATAAGTTCAAAATAAATTGTATTATATATCAAATATGTTTTCATATCACAATCAATACAATTTAAATGCAATCACATACAAACAACCAAAATGTAACAATTTATATATTTTTTAGTTTCCCTTTAGAATAATATCAGGATTTTGTCCTGTTCAGGAAACAAATAGGAAAACTTTGTGCTTCACACAAAAAATCAGAACAGAATGACAAAGAAAAAAGAAAACCACAATACATACACAAATATATATATGTATAGATATAATAGATAAAAACAATGTTAAACAGAGGAAAAAATGCAGAGCTAAAGCAAAAGCTAAAACAGAAGCTGTAGAAGAAATTATTTCTGATTGAAAATCAAAATCGAATCATATCTAAAAGGTGCAGTGCAGTGTTGTAAAAAAAAAAAATAGTTACAAAAATATATTTTTAAGCAGACAGTTAAAATGGTTTCAGTGCAAAGCTTTTAAAACAGTCATGAAAACTGGAAAATATAATCTTATCAGAGGCAGCTGTGAACAAAAGAGTCCTGATTTAACAGAACTGAGAGTTTCAGCGGACCTGCAGTTTCCTGGATTTTTGTTTCAGATCAGTGGAGCACAAACAGTCAAAGCTGCTTGTTGACCTACTTTAAAGCACTCCGGCTGAGTCACAACAAGCACTTAGGACTAGTTAGAGGTGCTGAAGGGATTATCTGATGACTGTAGGCAGAGGCAGGCTAACACTACCCATTGACTTCCAGTGATACAGCTAAGGTAATTAGCAGTGGGCGAGCTTGCCTGTCTCTTCCTTGTTACTGCACACATAGTCCAGAGAATGGTGTCTACCTGCTTGCCATGGACTCTGGAGTGAGGCAAGACATGAGAAGAGAAAAGAAAGTTGGCATACCGCTTTAATGTATTACATGGTTTCAAAATTGGCCTCAGTCACTGAAACAGAAACCCATAGCCCCCTGATACTGTAACAAAGCGGAGATGGAACAAACACATGTCCATTAAAATGTAGGGGTAGTAAATGATGACAGATGAGGTTTCATTTTCAGATGTCACTATTTTCAGGCACTCAAAAGACCTTATCATGAGAATACGCAGCCTAACTGCAAAAAAGTTTTTAAGCTGAAAAGTCACATTGACAGTCTTAAGCTGTGTTCACAATAAACATGAATTTCAATTTGTTGTGCAACAGAGATACAGTGACAGTGAATTTCTTCTCTTTCATCGTAGTTGAAAATATCCTTCCTCTGCAACAAATTCACTTGAAGACGTGCCGTGACAGCTGATCAGCATGTACAGTGAATGGTGATGGGGACGACATCACAGACAAAGTAGGAAGTAAACATCGCTGAATGTCGGCTTTGGAGCTCCTCTATACGATTCTAGTGTTCACAGACTGAACCACAGAGAGGAGACACGGAAAGAAAGTCTCTTGTGAGTTTTAAGCATCTGTAAGTTCAGCTCATATTAATTTAACCCTGTTCATAAACAAAGTCAGCCAGCACAACAACGAACTGCCTACTGGTGTGTTTTTCTGTCTTACTAGTGCTGTTTAATGTGTTTTTCCACCATGGTCGATCATGGATCAAGAAGGTGGAAACACACGTTGTTGTGGCTGGGAGACACAGTTATGGTCTGAGGGGCGGAAATTTGCCTCAACAAATACAAACCATTTGAATACATGAATACATGTGCGAAATTTAATCTTGCAGAGGTGTGAAAACACCTTTGGACCAGCTGTTTCTTGCACTGGCTGCAAAGGTTTACTTGAGCAGAGTCATTGTTGCTGGGAGTGCTTATTTGGAGTTTTCTTCACAGTCAGATTTTGTATTTGTTTGATTACTGGAATTGATTGTAGTGCTTTGTCCAGGTGATGTCTGGTTGCTGCTGGTGCCCTGTTTGGTCTTATATCCAAGCATACTGCACACCTCTTTCTGGAACTGCGTAGATCCAAAGTAGTAGACCAGAGGATCAAGGACACAGTTCAGACTCCCCAAACACAAAAAGATTGAATAGACCACATAGAGCCAATCTGGGTTCAGCTGGTTCCCTAAAAACTCTCCTCCAATATAAATCACCAAATCAATGATCAGGATGATGTTTGTGGGTGTAAAACACAAAACAAACATCACCAGGACTGTTGTAGTCAACATGGCTGCTCTTCTTTTTCTACCAGAGGCATCTGAAATTCCTGGTTGGTCCTTGTTCAGGGTTATGATCACCCGAGTGTAGGACACCACAGTGATGATCAGAGGCAGGAAGAAGAGGAAAAGGTAGAAAGTAATGAGGTTCATCTTGTAGCACTTGAAAGGCTGTGAGGGTTGGATGTCACGGCAGGTGGTGATGTCCAACTCAGTGACTCTGACAGTCTGTTCAGTGAAGAGGTTGTGCACAGAGCCAGCAAAGGACAGAACCCACATGACTGCACAGCCTATGAACGCTTTTCTGGGGCTTCTCCAAGACAGGGAGTCCATTGGATAGACCACAGAGAGAAGCCGGTCCACACTGATGAGGGTGATGAGCAGAACGGAGCAGCACATGTTACAGTCAAAGGCTGTGGTGACCAGACGGCACATGGCTTCACCAAATATCCAGTCATTTCCTTTAATGTAGTAGGAGACTTTGAATGGCAGCACCATGACAAAGAGCAGGTCAGCAGAGGCCAGGTTCAGCATGTAGATCACAGCTGGATTTAAAGGCTTGATTCTTCTAAGAAAGACCAGAAGTGCACAGATGTTGGTGGGCACACTGAGGAGGCAGACAGCCGTGTAGAAGGACGGGAGGATGATGGTGGACATGGAGCTGTTTAGGAACAGCAGGGCCACCTCTGAGACTCCCAAGTAAATCGTACCTGGCTCCATGTCTACAGTAGCATTTCCTGTTCTGTTGTCAAAGGTGCAATTTCCCCCATCATCACTTGTTTTATGACAGAGTAATGAGGAACCGTCATGATATGAATCTAGAAAGAAGAAGTACATTTATGTTAATCAAACATCAAGCTTTCAAAAAGGAAAAAAGAATTTAAAAAAAATGGAGAGGGGAGGGGTTTCCTGTCTGGATTCATGATATGTGTTAGGGAGGCCAGCTGAAAGGGAAATCAAAAACATAAACCAGGTGGTACCAGTGATGCTTGAAACACATCTGCTCCTAAATAGCCAAGTTAGAACCAATCATGAACAGAATATCTGATGTTTTTATGCCTCCATGCTAACAACAGATGAGACTGAAGGCACTGGTGCTCATTTATCAAACATGTATATGACCAACAAGTGTCTGTGAGGTCATGTCTATGCAGGTCTGAGCTCCCGTGTGCAAGTCTACCTTCAGTGTGGTCTCAGGCTGCAGTGAATAAAATCTGTCTGTGAAGAAGAAGAACCTTTAAAGGTGCAGTGTGTAGAATTTGGCAGCGTTCATGTAGGCCGACATAATGATCCGCCATGTTGTCTACGGGTGGATTTTAGGGACAAAAAGAACGAAACGCAAATCTGTCCGCCGGTTCTGAAATCTACCTGGAATGCTTTAACAAGCTTTAACTGTAAAATACACACCATTTAAATCCCTAGTGCAGAGTAAAAACTGTCTCTACATCCACCGCCGTCCTCTCTCCTCTTCTTTGCCTGCATTCCAGGTAGATTTCAGAACTGGTGGACAGATTCGCGTTTCGTTCTTTTTGTCCCTAAAATCCACCCGTAGACAACATGACAGATCGTTATGTCGGCCTACATAAACGCGGCCCGTGGTAATGTAAATTTTTTGAAGCTTTTTCTAACTAAATAAAAATAAAACAAACGTGTTATGGGGATGATTGTACTCCTATTTTGACGGACTTTACATACAAATAGAAACATTATATTCTATATTCACCATTTATGTTCGGCGAAATGCTGCCAAATTCTTCACACTGCACCTTTAAATCATACTCAGTGTGCTTTTATAGACCAAAATGTTCACTGATTTAAAACTGAAGAGGGATTTTAGATTTAGGTGGTTTTCACACCTGCAGCTTGGTTGCTTTGTTGCAATTCAGTTAAAAAAAGAAAAAAATAAACACCAGAGATTTGCATATTTCCTTTGGATTGTTTCACATTCACACTTTCAAGTATTTTCATTGTTGACTAATCATTGACTGTTGAGTTGATTAGTCAACGTTTCAGGTGCTTTTGTTTTATTTGCCCCCACAATTACCTGATGAGTCTTATTATGACGTTGTGATTTAAGTTTTATATTGTTTCAAAAAATGATTTCAGGCGATCTTGCTGGCTTGCTTGTGCCAAAATAGGGATTGATTGTTGTGTTAATTTATATTATACAAGGAACGTCATTTAGTACACTCCACTTTTAGTAGGATGTACTTTTTTTAAGACTATTTTTTGGGCATTTTGAGCCTTATTGATAGGAGAGAGAGACAGTGAATTGGCTTGTCAGGGAGAGTAGGTGAAGACACTCTGCAAACTGGCCACAGGCTGGATTTGAACCCGGGCCGGCAGAAGTATGTATATGGGTCGTGCCCGGTTGCTAACCACTCCACCAAACCAGCACCCAGGATGTACATTTTAAATGATAGTGAGCAGTGTGCGCTTACAGCTGATTTCTTTGTATTGTCTTTATGTTTATCATATTTGATGTTTGATAATCGTGTGTTTTGTTTTATAGTTTATTTTGGAAATTAGAGAGATTGCTGTCAGTAAACATAAATATTTCTTACTGATCAGTAAAATATCTGCAGCAAATATTGTGGGGGATTAGCTCATGAAACCGGCAAAGTATAATAATTTGACAGAATATCCTTCAGTCTGCTTCACATTACCTTTGCTTTCAGAGGATGGAAGTCGTCGAAAGTGCAGAGCAAATCCAGCTCCTGGAAAGAGAAAGAAAAAAGTGTCAAACAGAAAATACTGAAGTGTTGAAGGTTAAAAACACCAATGGAATCAGTGCTGTCTGTTTTGTGTCCATTCGAAAATGTTGTCAAATGTAAACAAGGTCTTAAAACTTTAGTCGATAAAAATGAAATTAAGGGGCTGTCTACACAGAGACAAATTCAAGCATATCTGCACATGATCATATTTTTTGATCGTATAGGCATTCGTCCACATGGATGTGGCAATTCAGGTGCCTAAAACCACACACTTTTAAAAACAGGTCCTAGAGTGGATGACTCTGAAAACACCAGTCTTGTGTTTCTGTGTGGACAACAAATAAGGATGGCTTCAGAAACAATGACCATAACCCGACCTCTAGCTTAAACTGCATGAACGAACCCTGACAGCAACAGAAACAATGGAAGAAAACAGTGTCAGTGAACTTGTATTGGCGAAATCTTCTGTTTCTCTACGACCACCTTGAGCAACAATTGGACACAGAGAATGGAGGGGAACCCTCATTGAATAATAATCATTCAATTTTAATATTAAAATATTGATGAAATATTATTAATAGGAAGCCGTTTGTCTCCTGGGTGTTTGGTGTTCCTTCATGGGGGTGAACTGAAAAGAGAAATCAAAGTTATGAACCAGGTATTTCTGGTGATGACTGAAAACATGTCTGCCTCACGCTGACAACAGATGAGACTGGACTGTGTTTTCAGGTGGTTCATTTGTCCGTCTGTGCATACATGCAACCAACCACTCACCCATCCACACATCCATCAGTCTATTCATCCATACATTTTTCTGCACATGAATCCATCCATACAAACATCCGTCCGTGAATCAACCATTCATCCATCCATGCAGAAGTCAATCATTCATCTATCACTAATCAGTCTTAAATCATATACATTGCTAACTTCGTACATCCATAAAACAGAATCATTTAAGATTGAAAGGCTCACCTACAGGTTGCCTCATGTTACGTTTCAATTCAAGGCCAGGCAGTGGTTCAAAAACCATTTTGTCCAGACTATCTGTATAAGAAAGATGACAATGTCTTATACATTTGAGATATATTTGAGTTACTATTTTAATTACAACACTGCACTCAAATTGTTAATATGATTTTAATATCAGTTTTGAATTTTGATCAAAATGTTATTTTGTCCACATGTAGCTCACAGTTTCTTCTCGTTGTATTGTTGATTAAATTTATCTGTTTTATCTTTTGTGGTTTTATTGATTTGTTGAGAGATGGATAAATGTTTCATTCTGAAGGATTTTCTACAAATGTTGCACAAATGTCCACTTTAACTTAGTGATAAACTGATTAGAACAGTGCTCTGTGAACCTCCTCATCACAGCATCAACAGGTGACCAAGGTGAAGTTAGATCAATCTCTGGAGTGTGGCTTTGGATCCTCCTCGTAGGTCAACATTTCTTTTGGTTGTTCTCACTCTCATGTGTGCTGTGGTCAATCATTCAAGATCAAAAGGCTTACCTTCAAAGTGCCTCATGTTAGCATTGAAATCAAGACCAGGCAGTGGTTTAAAGGCCACGTTGTCCAGACTATCTGTATAAGAAAGATGACAATGTCTTATACAATTGAGATACATCTGAGTTACTATTTTAATTACAACACTGCACTCAAACTGTTAATATGATTTTATTATCAGTTTTGAATTTTGATCAAAATGTTATTTTGTCCACACTTAGCTCACAGTTTCTTCTTGTTGTGTTGTTGATTAAATTTCTCCGTTTTATCTTTTGTGGTTTTATTGATTTGTTGATAAATGGATAAATGTTTCATTCTGAAGGATTTTCTACAAATTTTGCACAAATGTCCACTTTAACTTAGTGATAAACTGATGAGAACAATGCTCTGTGAACCTCCTCATCACAGCATCAACACGTGACCAACGTGAAGTTAGATCAATCTCTGGAGTGTGTCTTTGGATCCTCCCCATAGGTCAACATTTCTTTTGGTTGTTCTCACTCTCATGTGTGCTGTGGTGCTCTTGTGTTGTCAATAGGTACATGGTAGAAGTTGTGAGTGGAAAAGAAAATAATCTTTACAGCATCACATGCTTTGCCCTCCTACCAAAACGGTTCTTACTTTATTTAAAGCGCGGGTCGGTAATTTTGGAAAACTAGCATGAATTTGAATGTAGCATCTCCTCCGGACTCCGACTAGCCCCTCCCCCCCTCCCAGGAGCTCCTCAAAAACTACGCCCCCTGCTCACATTCACGACCATATGACTGACTGAACTTAAAACCAGTCCTCAGTACATCGTGTTTGTTTTGCACTACACCAAGTCATGTTTCACTCAGCGGTAAGAAAACACCAAAACATTATCATAGTAAAGTTAAAAAAAACAAACAAACAACATGGCATGTTAGTTAGTACTCACAACCTCATGTTGACTCTCGTTTTTCCCCTGGCTTTGTCCAAACTCTTTTTTGTTTCGACCTTCTCTGCCTCCATCTTTCTTCTCTTCTTCTGTTTAGCGGGAGGAGTGGTAATTGTGATATAGGTAGTTTCTCTGCCATTCTCCACAGAGCTGGCAAGTCTCCCGTTTTGGCGAGGATAACATTCTTCTGCCTTTCCAAACTGAGCTCCGTCATTAGCCGAACGGGGCAGTAATGCACCAAAATGATGGATGCCAACCGCCATAAAACCGAAGAAGAAGAAAAAGCCTCGCGAGAACTGCCACCTGTAGTAGCCTGGGTGGCAGCTGTCATGAGATTAGAGCCCACAGTGGCCACAAACCAAGAAAAACAAAGTCGTTATTTTAGATTTCTTGTACACTTGTCTTAAATGTAAGGGATACTGGAGCTTGGTTGAGGTTGTGAGATGGCTTGCAGCGGTCTTCCCTGATTTTCAGAGCCAAAACTTGACAGGTAAGCATTCCCTAGCGTACTTGTATCCCTTTCAGCTCGGCTACAAGCATTGAATCAGGGTCAGTACACGCCGGCAAAATGTACACGCAGTAGGTGGGTAAAACGACAGTACGGGATTTGATTCGTTTCATAAACTTGGTACCGGTCGCAGTGATCGGTTGGTGTGTTCCCTGTTTTACTCCTGCTGTAGAGAGCGGCTATTTTTCACTCTCTTTTAAAAACACATCATGCATTGATTGCTGGCGGGACATAAAGATCACTTTAACCAGTATAACAAAAAGCGTATCTAAATAAAATTACCAACCCTAGCTTTAAGTGAGGAGCAAAGAGAGCCATGGCACACACTTTCCTTTCACTAAGTAAATGCAGCCTTTCCCAAACTCTGTCACTGATTTTTTTTAATTGTGTTGCAGACTGATAATGGTCAAGTACTACAGTGTGTTAGGAGCTTTCATTCCTGCTCTTTCCACTGTCTTA
This sequence comes from Cetoscarus ocellatus, assembly GCA_037902135.1. Taxonomy (NCBI): domain Eukaryota; kingdom Metazoa; phylum Chordata; class Actinopteri; order Labriformes; family Labridae; genus Cetoscarus; species Cetoscarus ocellatus. The sequence continues at coordinate 112,499 of JBAMNC010001104.1, read as the reverse complement.
CGGCAACGCTTTCAGATTTGTTGACATTTAAATCTGTTGCCAACTACTCAGTCATCTGTCTTAAATCATATAGTTTGCTAACTTTGTACAAAACTATTATTAATATTTTGATTCAGTTGTACACTGAAAAGCCTTCAAAACAATGTTAAAGAAAGCTATCCAAGACCAGATGATGTTTTTTAGGATGTCCTTTGTTACCTCCTGGTGGTGCAGGGGGTGAGGGAAGGGGGGGCATCACTCTCTCCTGGTAGGTGTTTGTCTTCTGGATGTGTCTGTGTTCATGGGGGTGAACTGAAAAGAGAAATCAAAGTTATGAACCAGGTATTTGATGACTGAAAACATGTCTGCTCCACCTTCATGCTGACAACAGATGAGACTGGATTGTGTTTTTCAGGTGGTTCATTTGTCTGTATGTACATACATGCAACCACTCAGCCATCCATACATCCATCAGTCTATTCATCCATACATATATCTGCACATGAATCCATCCATACACACATCCGTCCGCGAATCAACCATCCATCCATCCATGCAGAAGTCAATCATTCATCTATCTAACAGTCATCAGTCTTAAATCATATAGTTTGCTATCTTTGTACATCCCTGAAACAGAATCGTTCAAGACTGAAAGGCTCTCCTACAGGTCACCTCACATTACCACTGACTTTTTTTTTTTTTTACACTGACTTACGGGGACGTTGTACGCTAAAGGCTGGTGCTTGTCCGATTGTGAAGAGAAAAAGAGAAAGATGTTAATATCTTATTGGAAAATGCATTTAACTTACTATTTCAATTACAACACTGCACTCAAACTATTATTTGATTATTATATTATTATATATGAGTTTTCAATTTTGATCCAAAAGTTATTTTGTCAACATTTCATTCCTGCTCTTTCCACTTTCTCACAGCAACTCTTTAACATTAACTGACCCGAAAATCTGGTACCAACTACTCAGTCATCTGTCTTAAATCATATAGTTTGCTAACTTTGTACAAAAATCCTATTAATGTTTTGATTCAGTTGTACATTGAAAAGCCTTCAAAACAATGTTGAAGATTGCTATCTAAGACCAGATGATGTTTTTTAAGATGTTCGTTGTTACCTTCTGGTGGATGTAGGGGGGGGGAGGGAAGGGGGGGCATCACTCTCTCCTGGTAGGTGTTTGTCTTCTGGATGTGTCTGTGTTCATGGGGGTGAACTGAAAAGAGAAATCAAAGTTATGAACCAGGTATTTGATGACTGAAAACATGTCTGCTCCACCTTCATGCTGACAACAGATGAGACTGGATTGTGTTTTCAGGTGGTTCATTTGTCCATCTGTACATCCATCCATACATCCATCAGTCTATGCATCCATACATATATCTGCAGATGAATCCATCCATACAAACATCCGTCCGTGAATCAACCATTCATCTATCCTTGCAGAAGTCAATCATTCATCTATCGCTTCAGCGACGCGCCAGCGCCGGAGCGCGGGCAGTGGGATTGCTCTGATCGATCGACTAGAGCGGGAGCGAAGTGCTCCGCAGTACGATTCATGACCGCGGCGCTATCGCGTTATGTGGAATTTGGGGATATGAGTGTGTGCGAGCGCACACACACCTACACACCTACACACACACACACACACACACAGCTGCCAACGAGATCTGCTTCTCTATTTTGAGTGCTCTTGTGCTGACCGTGGAGCTGACCATTAACATTACATTAAAATCACCACACAAATGCAGACTGCTCAGCGGCAGCATAAAAAAAAAACACATGATGAACACATGTGCAGGCCTAACAGGATTAATGATGGCATAACATGATACAGCCGAAGTAAAACTGTTATTCCAATACAATACAGCAGTTGATTAATCATGTCTATTGACTGCACGGCGGCATAACACTACATTTCTTTAGGGGGTGCTGCAGCACCCTCCGCACCCCTAGTTCCGGCGGCCCTGTGGTGAGATCTCATTTTTTATGTGGATTAAATTAAATGTATCACTGGATAATATCAATACAAGTTTATGAGATGGACAGCTACACTTATGTTTACAAATGTAATGGTAACACGACGTAAACCGCCCGTTAGTCTCTCCCGTCTGATCAGGACGACAGGCACACATATTACTCACCTACGGAGAAAGCGCACATATTACGCCCATCTGAGCTCCCAAAACTAGAGAAAATCTAAACAGGGCTGTGATGTAGCAGACAGAGACGGACGGGAGAGCTAACAGAGTTCAATATGATTCATAAATGAACCTGCAGACAGCGCGGTGCGCTCCATAACGGCACAGCCGTGCGTCCTGACGCGCACACACCTTCAGGTCTGTGTGGACAGGTCTGAGTCTGTCCATAACTAAAAAGATAAAAGTGTTTCCCTCAAGTTTTTATGGAAGAAAAGATTCAAACACTAGTTATTCAAATTACCATAAGCCCACTACCGATTTATTTTCTGATTTAGGGGAAACCAGGGATGGTTGTAACACTAAAAGAGTTCCAACGTCACAGTTTTCTCCAATCAGGTATAAGATATGGGCCTCATGATGATTCATTTTTTTCCTCCCTGATCACACTCAAGTGTTGTCAAGGCTGGAAACTATTGCATGTGGACTTTACAGAGAAAATGAAAATGTCCTTCATTTTGTTTAGTTCTAAGACTTATTGTGACTGAAACTGTTCTCTCTCAGGCAAATGTGTTGCATTTTCCTCTTTCTAATTTCAGCAACTTTACTTTAACATCTCACTAAACACTGGTTGATAGGGTTGGGCTGAGTTGTAAACAAAACTGAAAAAATGTAGGCATTTAAAATCTACAAAACTTCAGCAAAAATGCTGGTGCTGGCTGGCAACTTTTTTGAAAACTGCTGTCAGGGAAAGAGCTAATAATAACAATTGGGAAGACTGAATCATTCAAAACAATGTTGAAGATTGCTATCTAAGACCAGATGATGTTTTTTAGGATGGTCTTTGTTACCCTCTGGTGGATGTAGGGGGGGAAAGGGAAGGGGGGGCATCACTCTCTCCTGGTAGGTGTTTGTCTTCTGGATGTGTCTGTGTTCATGGGGGTGAACTGAAAAGAGAAATCAAAGTTATGAACCAGGTATTTGATGACTGAAAACATGTCTGCTCCACCTTCATGCTGACAACAGATGAGACTGGATTGTGTTTTTCAGGTGGTTCATTTGTCTGTATGTACATACATGCAACCACTCAGCCATCCATACATCCATCAGTCTATTCATCCATACATATATCTGCACATGAATCCATCCATACACACATCCATCCGCGAATCAACCATCCATCCATCCATGCAGAAGTCAATCATTCATCTATCTAACAGTCATCAGTCTTAAATCATATAGTTTGCTATCTTTGTACATCCCTGAAACAGAATCGTTCAAGACTGAAAGGCTCTCCTACAGGTCACCTCACATTACCACTGACTTTTTTTTTTTTTACACTGACTTACGGGGACGTTGTACGCTAAAGGCTGGTGCTTGTCCGATTGTGAAGAGAAAAAGAGAAAGATGTTAATATCTTATTGGAAAATGCATTTAACTTACTATTTCAATTACAACACTGCACACAAACTATTATTTGATTATTATATTATTATATATGAGTTTTCAATTTTGATCCAAAAGTTATTTTGTCAACATTTCATTCCTGCTCTTTCCACTTTCTCACAGCAACTCTTTAACATTAACTGACCCGAAAATCTGGTACCAACTACTCAGTCATCTGTCTTAAATCATATAGTTTGCTAACTTTGTACAAAAATCCTATTAATGTTTTGATTCAGTTGTACATTGAAAAGCCTTCAAAACAATGTTGAAGATTGCTATCTAAGACCAGATGATGTTTTTTAGGATGTTCGTTGTTACCTTCTGGTGGATGTAGGGGGGTGGAGGGAAGGGGGGGCATCACTCTCTCCTGGTAGGTGTTTGTCTTCTGGATGTGTCTGTGTTCATGGGGGTGAACTGAAAAGAGAAATCAAAGTTATGAACCAGGTATTTGATGACTGAAAACATGTCTGCTCCACCTTCATGCTGACAACAGATGAGACTGGATTGTGTTTTCAGGTGGTTCATTTGTCCATCTGTACATCCATCCATACATCCATCAGTCTATGTATCCATACATATATCTGCAGATGAATCCATCCATACATACATCCGTCCGTGAATCAACCATTCATCTATCCTTGCAGAAGTCAATCATTCATCTATCGCTTCAGCGACGCGCCAGCGCCGGAGCGCGGGCAGTGGGATTGCTCTGATCGATCGACTAGAGCGGGAGCGAAGTGCTCCGCAGTACGATTCATGACCGCGGCGCTATCGCGTTATGTGGAATTTGGGGATATGAGTGTGTGCGAGCGCACACACACCTACACACCTACACACACACACACACACACACACAGCTGCCAACGAGATCTGCTTCTCTATTTTGAGTGCTCTTGTGCTGACCGTGGAGCTGACCATTAACATTACATTAAAATCACCACACAAATGCAGACTGCTCAGCGGCAGCATAAAAAAAAAACACATGATGAACACATGTGCAGGCCTAACAGGATTAATGATGGCATAACATGATACAGCCGAAGTAAAACTGTTATTCCAATACAATACAGCAGTTGATTAATCATGTCTATTGACTGCACGGCGGCATAACACTACATTTCTTTAGGGGGTGCTGCAGCACCCTCCGCACCCCTAGTTCCGGCGGCCCTGTGGTGAGATCTCATTTTTTATGTGGATTAAATTAAATGTATCACTGGATAATATCAATACAAGTTTATGAGATGGACAGCTACACTTATGTTTACAAATGTAATGGTAACACGACGTAAACCGCCCGTTAGTCTCTCCCGTCTGATCAGGACGACAGGCACACATATTACTCACCTACGGAGAAAGCGCACATATTACGCCCATCTGAGCTCCCAAAACTAGAGAAAATCTAAACAGGGCTGTGATGTAGCAGACAGAGACGGACGGGAGAGCTAACAGAGTTCAATATGATTCATAAATGAACCTGCAGACAGCGCGGTGCGCTCCATAACGGCACAGCCGTGCGTCCTGACGCGCACACACCCTCAGGTCTGTGTGGACAGGTCTGAGTCTGTCCATAACTAAAAAGATAAAAGTGTTTCCCTCAAGTTTTTATGGAAGAAAAGATTCAAACACTAGTTATTCAAATTACCATAAGCCCACTACCGATTTATTTTCTGATTTAGGGGAAACCAGGGATGGTTGTAACACTAAAAGAGTTCCAACGTCACAGTTTTCTCCAATCAGGTATAACATATGGGCCTCATGATGATTCATTTTTTTCCTCCCTGATCACACTCAAGTGTTGTCAAGGCTGGAAACTATTGCATGTGGACTTTACAGAGAAAATGAAAATGTTCTTCATTTTGTTTAGTTCTAAGACTTATTGTGACTGAAACTGTTCTCTCTCAGGCAAATGTGTTGCATTTTCCTCTTTCTAATTTCAGCAACTTTACTTAAACATCTCACTAAACACTGGTTGATAGGGTTGGGCTGAGTTGTAAACAAAACTGAAAAAATGTAGGCATTTAAAATCTACAAAACTTCAGCAAAAATGCTGGTGCTGGCTGGCAACTTTTTTGAAAACTGCTGTCAGGGAAAGAGCTAATAATAACAATTGGGAAGACTGAATCATTTTTACCGTTTATTTTGTTTTTCTTTTTTCTCTTTTTTTTTAATACTTGGGATCCTTTTTTGTAGAGTACTTTATGCAGCCCAGCCTCACCCAGACTCTACCTCCAGTGGTCCCCCGGTAATTTGAGTTTGAGACCCATGATGTAAGACATAGACAGCTGTAGTTTTAAAAGATACATGTTTCTATATAAAAAAAATGTCATTGTTGTTGGATTGTTGCACAAAAACACACCAGAAACAATCACAAATAACTAATCATTCTAAGATGACATGATGAACATTTCTTGCCCCCAAAACTTACTATCTCCTGGGGCAGCATATGATGTGGCATTATTTTCTGAGCCCTTGTCGATTTCAGTCTCTGGGAAAAAGAAACAAAAAGTGTAAAACAGGTCAAAGCAGAGATATTAATCCCTGGATGAGGATTCATGACCAGGTGGAAAAAAAAGAAAGAAATATTCTTTATGTCAAAAGTGGAATTAAACAAAATTCTGTTTTTTTTAATGATTATTAAATCTTATTTGAAAAGGGTCAATTTGTTTTGAACCACTTGTCTGTTTGTTTTATTGGTTGTGAGTTTGCCTTTTTTTTTTACACTGCAAAGTGTAAACACTGCTGTATTTATTTACGGTATATTAATGAGAACAGTTGACCGAAGTAAAGATACCATGTTTGGTGAGAGCACATATATTAAAAAAAAATACTGCAGTTTTCATGACATGGGCTTCTGGCATCTGTTTGTACCTGTCTAATAACGGGGTACAGGCGGGATGATTGACTCTACAAGTGTAACTCACGGGGTCAGAGTTCAAAGTTAAAAATGCAGAGTCGAGATGGGTAATTAATTGAATTTTAATGGAGATTACATTTACTGTCTTACACACAATTGCTGAGTAACTGTACATCCATGCAAAATAAATAGATAAAAAAAACTAAATAAATAAAGATAAGTGTACAACATGGTATTACTATTTTTTCTTTTTCTATGATTTTGAGGTATTTTTATTTTAACAAGTATATTTTATGTATTGTCCAGTCTTTCATGTTTCAAAAATGATACTGTCTGAAACATCTTTCCAATCGTACTTGTACTTATTTTTTATAAATATTATAACTATATAGAGTTTTTTTTTAAATCAGTACTCATCAGCAAAGTTTCACTGCATCTTCTGTATACATTATTTATACATCATTTGTGATTATATAAATTTTATTTTTTTGTATATTTTTCATGTCTACCTAATTCAATTTGCACTATTTTGTGGCTATTTTTATACTTTATTTTTTCACCCTGACTCCTTAATTTCATTCTAACTATTTGCTGATTGTTTTTGCACCAATTTACTAAGCCATATTCCTTGTATGTGCAAATGCACTTGGCAATAAATATAAATTCTGTTTTTGTTGAACATTTACTGTGTATGAGGGAAGCAGGCTAAATAACACCTTACATCACCAAGTGCGTCAGATGCTGTGGTGTAAAGCACGCTGCCACTGGACTAGATGGATTAAGAATGGGATGTCACTCAAGTTCATATGTGTGTGAAGGCAGACGAGCGAATACTTTTGGAAATATAGTGTATGCACACATACACATATGCATCCATCTAGAGATGTACCGATCAAGACGGAGAAAAAGGGACTAAAAATAAGAATTTATGATAGCGACAAACCCATGGACCCCCAGACCATAAATCTGTCCTCATCATATTTGTCTCTGCTGATTATAGATTTATTCGAGGTTAGCCCCTTGAGATGTGGCATCTCGTTTTCAAGAGCGTCCTCATGTATATATGGTTGTACAGGTTTTTGTTATGGTTTAATAAATCAAAGAGGCTTGAGTCCCTCTTACCATCTATAGTTGCTCCAAAAGCAGCACACCAGAACACCAGAGCCATCAGCAGCAGGTTGTTTGGACAAGCTGGAATCATGTTGTTGAAGAAATCAGAAGTCCTCAAATGAAGAAAGAAATAAAGTGTGTGTCTGATCTGTTTGGTCCAGTGGTCTTTAAGCATGTCCCAGGTCGGTTCTGTGTCTGATCTTTACTCAATGACTTTAAATCTGTTCTGTGTCTGCCCCCGTCAAGTCTGGGCAGCCAATCAGCTTCAGCCTGGCTGCAGCACGTCTGAGGCAGATTCCTGCAGTCTGATGATACACTGCTGGAACAGCCAATCAGACGACTACTGTGGAAGCACCGGTAAAGACTGGGGCAAGAGTAGACAAGTAATATGTCAAACAAGGACACCAGGACTGTTAAACAATGGAGAGGAAGTCATTGGAATTTAGTTATAGGTGATACTAAAGCAAAGTTAAAGCAGCCAATAGAGAAGAGTTATACTTTAGGTAAACTTCTGTCTAAACTTTTTAGATTTATGCGCCATTTAGTGTGTTTCTCATGCCTCCCCTGCATGACAGAGCACCTCTATAAACACCACAGATAGTCCACAGCATTCATTCTTTACCCTAACCTATATCAAAAACATCTCCTTCCCTCAGCTCTTTGGAAAAGACCCAGCAGAGTGTGATGTCCTACTATTTTTTTCTTGTTAGTTTTAATCCCATTGGCTCACATGTCCAGTGTGGAGAAGAGTTGTTGAAAATATCAACAATAGAGATGCAACGACAGTCTAAGTAGTCAACAAAATTCAATGATCTAAATGGTCAATGGCCGATTTAATTGTTGAATACTTGTTAAATTACATAATCCCATGTTTTCGTGCAATGCACTTGTTTTTAAGAGAGGATTTTTCTGTCGAGTGAGTCATCTTGCCCCCCTTGAGAAGCAACTCAAAGACCCATAATCTGTCAGATCACTTCAGGATCTGAATAAACTTGAAGAGACCCGTGGGAGTGTTATTTTTTTATTTCCTTAAGTGAGCTCTGGAGAACATTCCCTGGAACTGTTGATCATTTTTGCATCCTGTGCCAACTTCAGGCTGCCATGCTTTAATTATGGTTTGCCTCTGAGTTAGATTCTTTGTGTTCTCTTTACTAACTGGCTGTTTCAAACCCTAATTGACTCTACTGTCCTCTGAGAAAACAAAGTCTTATTTTCACAAACAAACACAGTTCCCATGGCTTCTTGGTGAAGATTAAGATCAAACCAGAGCAGATGAGGCTTAAAAAAGAGGAAGTTTGTTTAAAAGAAAAATCTATTTGATAGTGAAAGACATGATGGGGAAAGAAAGGGAGGACATGAGAGTTATTTTTCTTGTGGAGTTTGTATGTTCTCCCCCTTCATGGGTGGGTTCTCTCTGAGCACTCCAGCTTCCTCCCACAGAACAAAAACATGCTCATTAGGTTAACTGGTGACTCCAAATTACTCTTAGGTATGAGTGTGAGCATGAATGGCTGTCTGTCTCTCTATGTGGCCCTGCAATTGTCTGGCAACCGGTTCAGGGTGTAAATATTTCAAAAGCTGCGGTTAATACATCTGCATGAGGACAGGGTCGTATGTGTGTGTGTGTGTGTGTGTGTGTGTGTGTGTGTGTGTGTGTGGTATCAGTGGTTGCAAGGGAGTCAGGATGGTTCCAGGGTGAGACACACACACACATGCTCTGGTTAATTAAAACACGCTAACATTCACCAGTGAGAGAATAATACATGCCCTTATTTAGAGATGTCTTTTGCTACCTGTGGCTTTTCTCAAGGTCGGTTCTGTCCAGGGGTGGACTGGGGAAAAAAAGCAGCCCGGGAATTGCGCAGATGACTGGCCCACTTTTGAGGAGGTGGGGTGGAGATGCTGGTATTGAAGCATGTTGGACTGTAAGGGGAGACAAAAAATATGCATGTAAACATTATTGAAGGGATAATGACACATTCTTTAAATGAAGCCTTGATTATAAAAAATGTGCAAAATTGTTTGTGTTTGATAAAAATAGTCGGCAATAGATGTTTAATTGTGTAAAGACTGGTGAATATGCAAGTCACACTAATTAGAATCACTACATCATAGTGAACATATCATCACCTTAGTGACTTGACCATCATGCCACTGGTGCTGGGCTCTAGTGGCTGCTGCACAGCATTGCCATCATCCTGGCTGTGATCATCTTCAGTCTAAATGAGAGAGTGGTATTGTTTGTTAGTAAACCACTTAACACTATCGGTGAATATTAAAAAGGTAGATTTTAATAGTAATATACTATAATGATGTTACGCATTGCACACTTTTAATGATTGTTTAATTCATTGCTGCTACGGAAAACTCTACTGAATTATACCCCCAGGGGTGCCCGAGAGGGGGGGAGGATGAGCACCCCAACAGGACGGACCAACAGGCAATGACCCATGCTAACGGAAAAAAGACAACGAGCGCAGTTTGTTCATGTGGCAAAGTCTGCAAGAACCAGCATGGCCTGAAGATCCACCAGGCCAGAAAGAAATGTTTGACGGGGAAGCAGGTGGTGCAACGCACAGGTCCAGTACCTGGTGAGACGCAGGAGGAGCCCGGCCAGGAGTCAACCCACAGTGCCCAGACCCTCCATGCTCCACAAGCCCCTCCCTGTACCAGACATTCCGAACATCGCAGGGTCTTGTGGCCTGGTGCCACCAAGGAAGGCGAATGGCTCCAGTTTGACAGAGATCTGGATCAAGTCCTTGAAGCGGCTGCAAGGGGAGATGCAGACCAGAAGTTGCGGACGATGTCTGCAATGATCATCAGCATCGGTGCTGAAAGGTTTGGCATAAAGGAACAACAGCCAACCAGAGGTCTAGGGGAGCCAAACAGACGGGAGGTGAAGATCAGCCAGCTTCGGCAGGAGCTCAGACTGCTTGGGAGGCAGTTTAAGCAGGCAAGGGAGGAGGAAAAGGCTGGGCTGTCAGAACTCCGCAACATCGTGAGGAAAAAACTCACCATCCTCCGTCGTGCCGAGTGGCACAGAAAAAGGGGCAGGGAGAGAGCCAGGAAACGTGCAGCCTTCATCTCGAACCCTTTTGGTTTCACCAAGAAGATCCTCGGGCAGAAAAGAAACGGCCACCTCGTGTGCACTGAAGAAGAGGTCAACGAATACCTCAGAGCCACCTACAGTGACAGCGCTCGAGAAGATCTTGGGCCACGCAAGACCTTGATAACTCCGCCGGAACCCACCACGGCATTTGACACCAAGGAGCCAACTTTGAAAGAAGTCGAGCAGGTTTTCAGAGCAGCTAGATCTAGCTCAGCACCAGGCCCCAGCGGAGTGCCGTATGTTGTCTTCAAGAGATGCCCCAGACTCTTGAAGCGACTATGGAGGATCCTCAAAGTCATCTGGAGAAGGGGGAAGGTAGCACAGCAGTGGAGACATGCAGAGGGTGTCTGGATTCCAAAGGAGGAGAACTCAAGCACCATCGAGCAGTTCAGGATCATCTCACTCCTCAGTGTCGAGGGCAAGATATTCTTCAGTATCATTGCCCGGCGCATGACGGAGTTCCTCCTTAGAAACAGCTACATCGACACCTCTGTGCAGAAGGGGGGAGTTCCGAAGGTCCCAGGGTGCATCGAGCATACAGGGGTCGTCACCCAGCTGATCCGGGAGGCACGGGAAGGTAAAGGAGACCTGGCAGTCCTTTGGCTAGACCTCGCCAATGCCTACGGGTCCATTCCACACAAGCTGGTGGAAACTTCGCTTGACCGACACCACGTTCCAGGTAAGATCAAGGACCTCATACTGGACTACTACAGCTGTTTCAGCGTGAGAGTCACTTCCGGAACGGTAACATCTGCATTTCATCGGCTCGAGAAAGGCATTATCACTGGATGCACCATTTCCATGATATTGTTTGCCTTGGCCATGAATATGCTGGTGAAGTCAGCAGAGGTGGAGTGCAGAGGCCCGCTCACCAACTCAGGTACGCGGCAGCCCCCCATCAGAGCATTTATGGATGATCTGACAGTGACTACAACATCAGTCCCGGGATGTCGATGGATCCTTCAAGGCCTCGAGCATCTCATTAACTGGGCCCGGATGACCTTCAAGCCAGCAAAGTCCAGGTCCCTGGTGGTGAAGAGGGGGAAGGTTACAGACTTGTTTCGCTTCTCACTTGGAGGCACCCAGATTCCATCGGTGGGAGAGAAGCCAGTCAAGAGCCTGGGCAAGATCTTTGACTGCACCTTGAAGGACACTGCAGCACTCCAAGCAACATCAGAGGAGTTGGGAACCTGGCTGACAGCTGTGGATAAGTCAGGGCTACCAGGTAAGTTCAAAGCCTGGATTTACCAACATGGCATCTTGCCACGACTCCTCTGGCCTCTGCTGGTCTACAATGTGCCAATAACCACCGTTGAGGGCTTCGAGAGGAAGGTAAGTTGTTTCCTGCGGAAGTGGTTGGGCTTACCGCGAAGTCTCAGCAGCATCGCTTTGTACGGGAGAAACAACAAACTGAAACTGCCCTTCAGTAGTGTGACGGAGGAGTTTATGGTTACCCGAGCAAGAGAGGTGCTGCTGTATAGGGACTCCAGTGACATCAAAGTCTCCTCGGCCGGCATAGAAGTAAGAACTGGCAGGAAGTGGAAGGCTCATGAGGCAGTGGACCAGGCTGAGTCCCGCCTGCGACACAGGAAGCTGGTGGGATCAGTGGCTTCCGGCTGTGCAGGTTTCGGGAGCAACCCAAGACCTCACTACATCAAGGCCCAGGGAAAGGAGAGGCGTCAGCTGATCCAGCAGGAGATCCGAGCCGGGGTGGAGGAAGCCCGCTGTAGTAGGACAGTAGGGATGCGGCAACAGGGGGCGTGGACCCGATGGGAGGAGGCAGCTGACCGGAAGATAACGTGGACAGAGCTATGGCGATCTGAGCCACACCGGATCAAGTTTCTGATCGAGTCGGTGTACGATGTCCTCCCAAGCCCATCCAACCTCTTCCGCTGGGGCTTGGCCGAGAATCCACTGTGCCCTCTCTGCCAGAGAAGTGGATCGCTGGAGCACATCTTGAGCTGCTGCCCAAGGGCACTAGGAGAAGGGCGCTACCGCTGGCGCCATGACCAAGTGCTGCGGGTTATCGCAGAGGTCATCAGCACAGGGATCTCCACCAGCAAGCACCAGCAACCATCAAGGCAGTCCATCGCCTTTGTTAGAGCCGGAGAGAAGCCACAGAAGAGCCAGAGCCAAGCAGGAGGGCTGCTGGCATCAGCTTGGGACTGGCAGCTGAAAGTCGACCTAGGGAAACAGCTCAGATTCCCAGAGAACATCGCAGTGACCACACTCAGGCCAGACATAGTCCTGGTGTCAGAAACAACAAGGCAAGTGGTCCTGTTGGAGTTGACTGTTCCCTGGGAAGACCGGATGGAGGAGGCCTTTGAGAGGAAGAGGGCTAAGTACGAGGAGCTGGCAGGCGAGTGCCGGAGCAGGGGATGGAGGACCCGATGCAACCCCATCGAGGTCGGGTGCAGAGGATTCGTGGGCCAGTCTCTCGTCAGGGCACTCAAGATGCTGGGAGTGAAGGGACTGCAAAACAGAAGAGCCATCAAGAACATCACAGACGCAGCAGAGAAGGCGTCCAGATGGCTGTGGATCAAGAGGGGAGATCCGTGGACCGTAACAGCTACTTAGACACAAGCCGGGGACTGATCAACCCCGGCTGGGTCACCTGGGCGAGGGTGTCTGATGTTGTGAGACCCGAAACACCCAATGAACCCAGGATACATCACTGATGATGTGTCTAAGTTGCACCCAAGTGTATATTAGAACTAGCTGTAGATAAATTAAAAATAGGCTATGTATGAATATGCCTTTACCTGGACTAGTCCGACCAGGCTGCTCTCCTCTCCCTCCCTGACACAGTCCTTCTCTGAGGATGGTGGCTCAATCTGGCAGGAGATATGAAGAGAAACATCTGGTTGAAGTTTTGGATAATTCCCAGATGAAAAGGTGAAATAAAGCTGTATTACAATTAACATGAACATTACTGTTAGAATATTTCAATTTAATTTAAGTTATACAGAAAAAATGTTTTACACATTTACCTGTAGATGATGCCTCAGATAAGCACAATCAAATGCTCTTATGTATACTGAATAAGTATAGCTTAAGTTTTACAGTCTGACTGCAAATAATACACTAATAACATTACATTAATTCACATTTTCCCCTTCACTGTGCACGGCTAGACTGTCTCACTTTCTATATATAGTCCAACAATGACCATACAAAGAGGGAAAAAAATGACATTAATTTTAATAGTGATGAATTTGCAAAGTAATAAAAAGAGCAAAGCATTTAGCTCGCCAGCTCTGAGGGGGACACACTAGAGATAATGATAAATCAGATGGTACTAACATTACTTTATGAGCTACTTAGTCATGTTGTCTAATGTCACTGAGCCCTTTCTGGCTCTGGTCTATAAACAGTAATGACGTTTTAACAGTAAAAATCAACCCACATGTGCTGTGTTAAAGTTAGCAAGCTAGCAAAATAATTATCACATTCCAGCCGTCTTACCTGAGTTACATCTCCTCCGCTGGAAGTGATGCAGCAGCCGAAAATAGGTTTGTTAGTTTCTGGCATCTGGCAGCATCTGCCTCTAATGCTAGCCTTTTTTTCTCTCTCAACCACTCTGCACCTCCCTTTCGCTTCATCTCCATTACTTCTTCACTTTGCGTGTCTGGTTTGATTGATTGATAGATTGAAAGAGAACGGGGCCATGACCCTGGCCTGGGCCCTCCTGTGATTAGCCAACGGCCCAATGACCAAGGTGAAAGGGGTGTGACACACCCACGTCAGCCAAAGATGATTAGCTGGACTACCAGAGAAACCGTAGACATTGGTTATCATATTAAAGACCAGCCCAACTGCGCCTAAAGTTTTTTTTTTTTTTCCCCTCCAACTGTACCGGCCCACATTGAGCCAGCGGCCCACCGGGAAATCTCCCGGTGCTCCTGATGGCCAGTCCGCCCCTGGTTCTGTCTGAGCTGAATGTCTGCCTTTGTGGCTGACTGACATGAGTATGCAGTCACCAGGGAGTCAGAACTAGGCGAGGTCAAGAATCAGAAAATCAGCTTGCGATACAAATTATTGCATAACATGATGTCTCTGCCCAGGATCCCTAAAAGGACGGAAGGTTTGATGTTGGTGGTTATCCAAAGAATCTATGAGGGTTTTTTTTCAGGATTTGTGAACATAGCGTAATACTGAACTTTTCCACATGCAAATAACTCAGTAGCTTCGAAACAGAATTTTATGTCATTTTCAGGAAATGTTGTTCATGGCACAAGGAAGAGGTGATTTCGTTTTGGTGGCGATCCAATGAATCAAAGAATTTTCAGAAAAAAGTTGTTAACACTACAACATAAGGCACTTTAATGCATTTTCGCCAAGAACTCAATACCTTCTCAACAGATTTTCATGTCATTATGATGAAATGCTGGTCATGGCACAAGGAAGAATCAGTTAGATTTTTGTTGTAATCCCATTCTGGATGTGGATCCAGTAATTCCTTTCAGAATTTGTTAACAGTGTGGGAAAGGCCACTTTTCCACATTTTTGACAAGAACATGCTTGACAATGTCGGAAATGCCTTGGCAGAGGTTTGTACTTTTTGTACATGCCTCTCAAAACACATCTGCAGACCCCTGGTCTTGGCCTGTCTTGGAGGAACCACAGATCTTGGTTTTAGGAAGAAGGTGAATAGAGTGATGCAGGAATGAGTCCTAAAACACAAAATTGAGCTAGCATTTTAGTTCTGCCAATCCCCTTGTCTCAAAGTCTATGGAATTTTTGAATGGGTTTTTGGATAATTACCTGAAATGAGGTCTTTAATTGGAATTTGACGTTCTTTTTTCTCTACAACACAATACACACCTCGCCTTGTCTACTTGTGAATTTTGTTAATTACTTCTTCAGAAAGGATGGGTTTCCAAAAAATTGCTTACTAGGACCACAGGGATGGATCAAAATCACCTGCTATGTCCTACTAACAAATGCAGTATTCAGTATTTCTTTTGAAGTATCCTGTGTTTGGAAGTAGTATGTAGCATGACTGCTAAATGGCTGTTACTTTGATGCATGCCAGACGAATTGACTGTAGAAAGAGTTGGACAAAGCCATGTGATGTCAGTCATTTGATTTATCAAGGAGCCTTTGGAAAGTTGATGATGTGCGACATTGGTTTAAAATCACTTCTAAGTTGCTGTGTCAAAGCTTTAGAGGACAACTCTCAGCAGAGAAGACACACTACTTTCTGATGCTTTTATTTGTGGACAAACTTGCAGAAAAGGAAACATGTTATAAACACACACAGAGCTGAACATGGGGGTGGACACTGTGGTGCTCGATGTGTTTGTGCACTCCACTCTGTTTGTGTCAGAAAAATCTCTCTGTTGGGCAGCATTCACATGGTATTACTGTGTGCCTATTTTTAGCTTAATATGATTATTGCAGTTTACAATAAAGGCGGTAGTCTTCTATACCAGTATATTGCAACACCCTAGTTCACATACTACTTACTGCATTTTAGGAAATCTAAAGTACTGCTATTGTAGTATGTGGTTTTCAAGTCAGACTCAGTGACTAAAGTAGAAATGGAGAGTAGACGGAGAGAGAGAATCTTCCGTGCGTGTGTCAACATGTTTGGACTGCCAAAAACAGCATTAACTGTATATTTTCCGTCCTTTACTGAAGTTTTTGATTAAGGACGGAAAGATTTGGAGGCCGTCTGTCATTATGATGGACTGGAAAAAGAGGGAGGATCCAGTGTGCCATCATACTCATGCAGACACACGCGTACAATAAAATCTCTGTTTTGCACTCTTCATAGGTCATAAAACCTCTGTTAAAAAGATCCCCTTCATAGCCAAAATCACTCTGTTTGTCACTCAGAGCTGACTGCGTCTCACTCTCCACGCACAGACAGCAGGTTTAGGAGCTGTGAATCCTTCAGGTCAGTCACAGGGTGCTGTGGCTGCAGATTTTTCCCACACTACAGCATGTGCTTGCAATGACAATAAATCATGTATTCAGTTATAGGTAAAAAGTGTTTTTTGCCTGAATATCTTATTATTTTCTAAGTGCAGATCAATGAAATTTGCAGATAAAGGATGTAAAGATAAAAGCTCAGTCTGTGTGTGCATTACTGTAAGATTGCTCTTCACTTGAGAGGTTTTAGGGGATGAAGCTGTGTGACTATGTGATTGCTGTCATTTAGACTATATTTAATTGGAATCAGAAAAGGGAAATTAAAAATGATGAATAAAAATATGGTATGAGGGAAAAGTGATGACCTTGTCCATAAATATGATACACATAAAAAAGGTCATCGCAAAGTCTGTTCAGAAATAAAAGTAGTAAAGGAATGTCGTCTATCCAGCACTGCCAGTTTTGAGCTGTGTGCTTTTCACAGATGGCCTCCCAAATCGCGTTTCTTCTGGCAACGCTGAGATGTCTTTGCTGGAGTTCACCAGAGATTTTATTTGCCTCCAACTCCAAGGCTTCAAACTTCATTTTTCGTTTACGGCCACTCTGCTCTCCCAAACTCTCCATGGTGACAGCCGGTAGCACATGCAAAATCCTCCTTTAAATAGGGTGGTCAGCATCACTTTTGTGCCTGTTATCAATTGTGCATGAAATCATAGTAGATCACCCACTAAGGCACATGCAATTTTCTGGTTTGCACACACATTTTAGGGCTTCTAATTTGGGATCTTACTAGATCCAACCCATAGCCAGTAAAATTGAGGGCTAGTGCATGATGACAATAAAAGGTTTAATTTCAGTTGTTACTGTTTGAAGGGACTCAAAAGACCTTGTCATGAGCATGAACAGCCTATATGCCACAGAAGGTTGACCTTTTAAGCTAAAAGTCACATGAACAGAGCCTTTGACCAGCAGTTTCTTGCACTGGCTGCAAAGGTTTACTTAAGTAGTGTCATTGTTTCTTCTCAGTGATTATTTTGGAGATTTCTTTACGTTATTTGATTAGCTTGTTGTGACTGGTTGTATTGCTTTGTTCAGATGATGTCTGGCCTCTGCTTGAAAAACACATTGTTGTGTCTTGGAGCCACCCTTCGGGTCTGAGAGGTGAAAATTTGCCTCAACAAATACGAACCATTTGAACAAGCGAATACATGTGCAAAATTTTATCTTGCAGAGGCATAACACAAAAAATAGTGTTTTTTGTAAAAACACTGTTTATTTAGTTTGCAAAATAATAAGTGACTACAAAAAAATCAGAGATGTGTAAAAAAAGAAATGTGTCAGGACAGGTCAAGAAGCTATTAGGCTTATGCAAGGGACCTCACCTTAAAATAAAAATTAAAGAACAATCAAGTTTTTAGTAAGAACACAAACTAATACATGCATTAACCTACATGTGTTTATTCATGTTTTAAAAAGAAAAACAAATAATCAACAATAAAACAAAAATAAACAGGTTCAACAAACAAACAGAAATATAGCAAGAATAAAAAAAGTTGAGAAAAAACAGCTTTAGACCAGTTAATTCTTGCACTGGCTGCAAAGGTTTACTTGAGGAGAGTCATTGCTGATGGGAGTACTTATTTGGAGTTTTCTTCAGTCAGATTTTGTATTTGTTTGGTTAGTGAAACTGATCGGATTGCTTTGTCCAGATTATGTCTGGCCTCTGCTTGTACCCTGTTTGGTCTTCTTATACCGAAGCATACTGCACACCTCTTTCTGGAACTGCGTAGATCCAAAGTAGTAGACCAGAGGATCAAGGACGCAGTTCAGACTCCCCAAACACAAAAAGATTGAATAGGCCTCATAGAGCCAATCTGGGTTCAGCTGGTTCTCTGGAACCTCTTCTTCAGTAAACATCACCAGATGAATGATCAGGATGATGTTTGTGGGTGTAAAACACAAAACAAACATCACCAGGACTGTTGTAGTCAACATAGCTGCTCTTCTTTTTCTACCAGAGGCATCTGGAACTCCTGGTTGGTCCTTGTTCAGGGTTATGATCACCCGAGTGTAGGACACCACAGTGATGATCAGAGGCAGGAAGAAGAGGAAAAGGCAGAGAGTGATGTAGTATATCTTGTAGTAGGGGAAAGGCTGTGAGGGTTGGATGTCACGGCAGGTGGTGATGTCCAACTCAGTGACTCTGAAAGTCTGTTCAGTGAAGAGGTTGTGCACAGAGCCAGCGAAGGACAGAACCCACATGACTGCACAGGCTATGAGCGCTTTTCTGGTGGCTTCTCCAAGACAGGGAGTCCATTGGATAGACCACAGAGAGAAGCCGGTCCACACTGATGAGGGTGATGAGCAGAATGGAGCAGTACGTGTTCCAGTCAAAAGCTGTGGTGACCAGACGGCACATGGCTTCACCAAATATCCAGTCATTTCCTTTAAATTGGTGGCAGATCTTGAATGGCAGCACCATGACAAAGAGCAGGTCAGCAGAGGCCAGGTTCAGCATGAAGATCACAGCTGGATTTAAAGGCTTGATTCTTCTAAGAAAGACCAGAAGTGCACAGATGTTGGCGGGCACACTGAGGAGGCAGACAACCATGTAGAAGGACGGGAGGATGATGGTGGACATGGGCTGGTGAGGAACAGCAGGGCCGCCTCTGAGACTGTTTTATTTGGCTTTACATCTGGAACAGTAACATTTCCTGCTCTGTTGTCAAAGGGGTCATTTCCCCCACCATCACTTGTTTGATGACAGGGCAATGAGGAACCATCATGATATGAATCTGGAAAGAGGATGGACACTTAATGTTAATGCATCAAATGTTCAAAAAAGACAAAAGAATATAAAAAAATCTTGATTCAGGTGGTTGTTTACACTGAAAAGCCTTTGGTACTAAGTTAAAGAGAGCTCTCTAAGCTTTGTTACCTGTTGGTGCAGGAAGATGGGGAGGGCAGGGCATCCACCCCTTGATGGGGGGTTTCCTTTCTGGATGTTGTGATATGTGTTAGGGAAGCTAGCTGAAAAGGGAAATCAAAAACGTAAACAAGGTAGTACCCGTGATGCTTAAAACATGTCTGCTCCTAAATATCCCAGTTTGAACCAATCATTAACAGGAGAGCCTGATGTTTTTATGCCTCCATGCTGACAGCAGATGTGACAGAAGGCACTGGTCCTCATTTATTAAATGTGCATCTGACCAAGAAGTGAGCAGGTGTCTGTGTTTGTATTTCATTCTCACCTTTGGTTGGTTTTGCCATCTGTCTTAAGTCACATAGTTAGTTAATCCTGTCAATAAAAGAGAGACATTTAAGTTTGGAATGCTATTTTATAGGTTGCCTCACATTACCATTGTGTCCAGGTACAAGACGTGGTGCAAAGCCTTGGATCCCAGGGCCTGTAAAGGAAAAGGTGTCAAACAGAAAATACTTGGCAATGAGGATACAAAATATGTCCTGATTCTGAACAAGGTTAAAAACAATTTTGGAATCAGTGCTGAGTTTAGCGTTGCACAATTTAAACAAGTTCTTCAAAATTTGGGGGTAAAAACTGGGAATTCATTTGTGCTTTTGTTCATAACTGTATGGCAAGTATAGGTCGTGCAGTGGGTGAAGCTACTCATGGCAAATGTGGAAAACAGGGATGTAATGTTCTAAACCACTTTTCTTGAAGGGATAGTTTAGGATATTGTAATTGGTGTTGTATGAGGTACATGGCATTAGCCTGAACTTTAGCAACGGTGATAGAGATCAGCCCCCCACGACCCCTAAAGGAATAAACGGTATTGATAATGGATGGATGGATGGATAAAAGGAGGTACTTGAAATAATGACATGTTTGTGCACATAGAGGGATGTATGCATGTACTATGATGTCATAGAGTGATGGTCTGCCTTTATCATGTAAGTCCTTCCTGAGCAGTTGGGGGTTCACTGCTTTGCTCAAGGACAGCTCAGTAGGTGGAGGAATGGCATCCTTCAGGCTATTAGGCCAACTTCCACTTTTGATCCATGAAGGGCTCAAACCAGCAGCTAACCTCAAAACACAGCTCTAAATATTTATGACTTTCAATTGAATCTTTGCAAACTACACTGATTTGTCTGATTCAACAAGTTCATATGACCAAGAGCTGATAAGTAAGTGACTGGGGAGCGAGTAAATAAAAATATCGGTAAATTAATAAATAGGTACATTTATTCAAATATAATTCAAAAGTTAAGAATGATGTTTGTACATTAACATTTCTTACCGTCATCTACAGAAGGTTTGGGGATGATGCCCCCTTGGCCATCTTACCTCATAGGGTGACTGCAGGTCAATTCCAGTGTCTGGAAATAAAAGAGTGTAAAAGTGTCAAACAAGTCAAAGCAGAGATGACGATCCCTTGATAATGACTTTCCATCAACTGGATCACAAGAAAATAATATTATCTAATTGTCTGTATTTCTCTTTGAAAATTAAAAAATTTCTTCAATTTCTTTGTCAAAATTTCATCAAATATTTTTATGATGATCATTATTTGTATTATTATTATTCATTCAGTCATTTATTTTCTATTCCAGCTATCTCTTTTGGGGTTGTGGGGGGGCTGGAGCCTATCCCAGCTGTCACTGGGCAGGAGGCGGGGTACACCCTAAACCAGTCACCAGCCAATCGCAGGGCAACAGGGAGAGACAGACGACCATTCACACTCACACTCATACCTAAGGGCAATTTAGAGTCACCAATTAACCTAATGAGCATGTGTTTGGACTGTGGGAGGAAGCCGGAGGGCCTGGAGAGAACCCACGCATGTACGGGAAGAACATGCAAACTTCACAAAGAAAGGCTGTTATTATTATTATTACAACAATTATTTAGTTAATGATTCTATTTTAATTTTAGTTTATTTGTTTATCTGTCATTATTGTTATTCATATTATTGTTATTATTTTGTTAAATTATTTTTATTATTCCTTTTATGATATAAATATTTGTGTGTTGTTTCATTAAGTCACAGATATGCATGCGATTTATTTTTGATTTGTAATATTGTCTGGTCATTGGGAAGGGGTATTGTGTTTTGTGTTCAAACTTCAAAATTTCAATAAAATGTGTTTTAAAAAAAGAAATCATCAAAAATATGTTGGGAACTATTTTGAGTTATCCTGCTCACAGACTTACAGACAATAAAACAGATTTACGCTGGTAAATACGTGACCCCTGAGATAATAAACAATCAGTACAGAGTCATGGAGCAGATAATCATCCGTCAATACATCTACAAACCTATGCATCTTCTTCCAATATCTATAATCTACTTTTAAAGAGATTTAAAGAGACCTCACTCCACACACACATGTATTTCCCTAGTCCATCTGGGAAACAGCCCATAGAAAGTGTTTAGGAATGACAGAATCTTTAAAGCATATCTGACAGGTGATTGGAGGACCGTTCTGTCAATCACGATCATTATGGGCCGATTAGATAATAATGTATTAGACCAGTGCTTTTGCTGTGTGTAAAATACAAAATGTAAGCCACTACATAAAACAAACTATCATCGAAACATGTCAGAAGTGGAGTGAAAACATCCTTTCTATTGAGAAATGCTTTCAGTGTTATTTGTTCTTCATTTAGTCAAGAAATGAGGTCCAGATCTGAGAAAACTGTTACTGAAGAAGTTAGCATCTATGCTAATCTCTCTCCGTGCTGCCACTTCAGGCTATCATCTCGACCCATCTCCTCCTGCCCTGTAGGTAGTAAATAATAGTAAATGAGTATTAAATAAGTAAATACTCCATAAAAGAAAAATGTGTGGAATATAAAGGTTCACCCCCCTCACAGTGAGAGAATATAGATGTGTTGTAGTTTTAGACTCAAAATGTTTTTTGAACCAGGCTGTAAAGATGTGTATGAAGGCGGTGAAAACCATCGTCACTCCACATATAGTCATTGGGTTTTCATTTTTCTGCAGCCAGCCCCGAGTGGACACTCGGGATACTACAGCTGTTGGCACTTCCTCATGGGCCTCCATTTATATCCCCAGGGGTTGTTGCACACTCTGAACGAGCCGTCGTTTCACTCTTAACTAAAGGACACTGATTGAGTCATGCCGCTTTGGGCCAATCACAGTAATTGTAGGTTTGAAGTTGGCAAAGGAGGATCTGCCTGATTACAGACATTGAATCAGGTGGATCCAACTGCACTGCAAGGTTAAAAGAGACCAGCTCCCAAAGACAAAATATCCTGCAGCAGATCCCAGTCTGCAGGGGCTGCTTGTGTCTGAGACTTCATTTATTCATTTGAAGACATTTGGGGACAGAAAATTAAAGTAAGTTTTGTCTCAGTCACAGAGCCAAGAGCGTGGCTTCCAGCACGTTTCACATTTATACATACTTGAGTATGAGGAAAGCAGGATAGAAGATGATGGATGGATGATTAACTTTAATTAAGATGCAGAAATAATTTAATCAAGTAAAAAGGTTTAGTTTGACAAAATCATATATGGTTTAAGGTAAAAATAAATTAAATAAAAATAAGTTTGTCTCTTGAAGCTCAAAGGAATTTTTGAAATAATGAAACAGAGGCTGAAATAAGTTCAAAATAAATAGTATTATAAATCAAATATGTTTGCATATCACAATCAATACAATTTAAATGCAATCACATACAAACAACAAAAATGTAATGATTTATATTTTTTTAGTTTTCTTTTAGAATAATATCAGGATTTTTTTCCTTTAAGGAAACAAGTGGGAAAACTTTTTGCTTCACACAAAAAATCAGAACAGAATGACAAAGAAAAAAGAAAACCACATTGCACACATGTACACACAGTCAAAAGAATGGTGTCTATCTGCTTGCCATGGACTCTTGAGCGAGGCAAGACATGAAAAGAGAAAAGAAAGTTGGCATACCGCTTTAATGTATTACGTGGTTTCAAAATTGGCATCAGTCACCGAAACAGAAACCCATAACCCCCTGATACTGTAACAAAGTGGAGATGGAACGAACACATGTCCATTAAACTGTAGGGGTAGTAAATGATGACAGATGAGGTTTCATTTTCAGATGTCACTGTTTTCAGGCACTCAAAACACCTTGTCATGAGAATACACAGCCTAAATGCAACAAAACGTTTTTTAGCTGAAAGTCACATGAAAAGAGCCTTAAGCTTCACAATAAACATGAATTTTAGTTTGCTGAAACAGAACTACAGTGAAAGTGAATGTAAAGACATGAAATATGCGTTGTTCGTGAGACAGACACAAATTTTTGCGTGAACAGCGTGAATTTTGTCTCTTTCACCAAAGTTGAAAATATCCTACTTCTGCTACAATTTGGCTTGAAGCCGTGCCGTGACAGCCGATCAGCATCGAGAGTGAATGGTGACAGGGACGACATCACAGACAGAGTAGGAAGTACACATCGCTGAATGAGATTAGATTAGATTAGATTAGATTAGATAGTACTTTATTGATCTCTCTGGAAAACTCCTCAGGGAAATTGGAATTCCAATAGCAGTTAAAAAAAGTAGATAAAAACCTACATAAAAAAGATGGATATAAACAAAAATATAAATAAAAATAAATATAAACGAAACAAAATAAAAATAAATAAATAAAAAATATTAATAATAAAATAAATAAAAATGGTTACTGTCCTTCCTGTCCTCTGTCCCCCCGCCACTCCTCCTCCCCACAAGCGAGGAGCCGCACAGTCCGAAGGCCCAAGGGACAAAAGAGTCCCCCAAACTGGGAAGCAGCAGTCCTGGGCTGAACAGGCTCCTCTGGTTGAAGATGACTGCGTGTAGAGGGTGACAGGCATCATCCAAAATGTCCAGGAACCTGTCCAGAGTTTCTTCCTCTGCCACCGTCACCAGAGAGTCCAGCCTCCACAGAGCACAGAGCCAGGTCTCCTCCTCACTTCCGCCAGGATTCGGTGTCAAATCCTAGCTTGTCTCATTTGGTTTTACAGCCAGTAGTTCCTCCCTTGAAAAGCTGATGAAACTGGCTCTTGGTAGCATTTTTTGAGGAAGAAAACCGTCTGTGGGTAGCTTAAGAACTGCCTCCTGGTAGCGTTGATAGTTTTAAAAAAGAAAAAATATTCATGGTTAACATATAAAAAAAACAAGAAATGTCTTCATAAGGAGAACAGAAAGGTCAAAAACATAGGACAAGGCCAGAAACTGTACAAAATTGTTTAAAAATTGAAGGAAAATTTTAAAAAAGAGCTTAAAAAATCTGGAGAGCTAATGGAGAGGCAGCCATTTACATCCAGCGCCAAGGCAACAATGTCGTCGGCTTTGGAGCTCCTCTAATTTAAGTGATAGGAGACCGAACCACAGAGAGGAGACACAGGAAGAAAGTCTCTGGAGAGTTTTAAGTATTTGTAAGTTCAGCTAATATTTATTTGATCCTTTTCATGAAAGAAGTCAGCCAGCATGACGACAAACTGGCTACTGGTGTGTTTTTCTGTCTTACTGGTGCTGTTTAATGTGTTTTTCAACCATGGTAGATCATGGATCGAGAAGATGGAAACACACGTTGTGGCTGGGAGCAGGCCTGCTGACAGTCTTGGCTGGGCCTGGGACAAGATAAACTGAGATGGGCCCCCCCCCCCCGTGCCCGGATCTCTCCTTTTCCCTTGCTCTTCTTCTCCTCTGCTCTTTCTCCCCTGTTCCTCTGCCCTTCCTCTCTCCTCCTCTCCTCACATCTCTTCCTCCAGTGTTCCTCTGCTCTTGCTCTCTCTCTCTGACTCTGTCAGAGACGGTCATTTTTGTTGGCCATAAAACAAGATCGCTAAAATTAGGGCCCCCTCATGCTTCACCCTTGCTCTCTCTCTCCCTCTCCCTCTTCTCTGTCACCGGTAGCAAGGCTCTGAGTCTGACCCTCCTCTCCAGGGTAGCGGGACCCTCCCTCATCACTCTCTCTGTCACCTGACTGCAGCTGGATCTCTCTTCTCTCTGTCTCATCCTCTCTGACGGAGCTACCAAACTCAACTGTTTCTGTCAAAGATAATGTGCTATGTCAGGCTTTTATACCTAATGGGTGTTAACATTAGAGCTGGCCAGTTAGCTTACGTTGAAAGGCTGGTAGTCGTTAGCTGCGCTGTTTCTTACCTTGCTCTACGTTGACTTTACTAGTCCCAGCTTCACCGTCACCACCTTTTGTTTTTAATATTTATTTAGTAAATTTCTAAGGCCTCTATTTTCTTCTTCTCTTTTTCTCTTTTCTTTCCTTTTCTGAGCAATGGACTTGTGCTTACCAGACATTTTGATCATACTGAACTTCAAATCAACATCAGAGTTTGATCAGGGGCCAATCCATGTTTTTGTTGGGGGTGGGGGGGTTCTTGACTCCTATTTCAAGAACAGTTGGGAAGAAAACAGATAAAATGCTTTCATGTCACTCAAATATTATATATTTCTTCCACAAATAGGCCTATTTTGAAAAATTTTGGATAATTATTCCATAATTTAAAGAGGACCCAGTTCGCCCCCCCCCCCCCCCCCCCCCCCGGGCCTGGGACAACAGACCCGTTTGTGAATACATGTGTGAAATTTAATCCTGCAGATGTGCAACACAAAAAAGTGTTTGGTGTAAAAACAGCTTTCTACCAGCTGTTTCTTGCACTGGCTGCAAAGGTTCACTTGAGTAGAGTCATTGTTGCTGGGAGTGCTTATTTGGAGTTTGCTTTACAGTCAGATTTTGTATTTGTTTGGTAAGTGGAATTGGTTGGTTTGCTTTGTCCAGGTGATGTCTGGTTATTGCTTTTACCCTGTTTGGTTTTCTTATATCCAAGCATACTGCACACCTCTTTCTGGAACTGCGTAGATCCAAAGTAGTAGACCAGAGGATCAAGGACGCAGTTCAGACTCCCCAAACACAAAAAGATTGAATAGGCCACATAGAGCTCTTCTCCGTCTAGCTGGTTCTCTAAAAACTCTCCTCCAGCATACACCACCAAATGAATGATCAGGATGATGTTCGTGGGCGTGAAACACAAAACAAACATCACCAGGACTGTTGTAGTCAACATGACTGCTCTTCTTTTTCTACCAGAGGCATCTGGAACTCCTGGTTGGTCCTTGTTCAGGGTTATGATCACCCGAGTGTAGGACACCACAGTGATGATCAGAGGCAGGAAGAAGAGGAAAAGGTAGAAAGTGATGAAGAATATGTAGCGGAAGTGGAAAAGCTGCAAGGGTTGGATGTCACGGCAGGTGGTGATGTTCAACTCAGTGACTCTGAAAGTCTGTTCAGTGAAGAGGTTGTGCATGGAGCCAGCAAAGGACAGAACCCACATGACTGCACAGCCTATGAACGCTTTTCTGGGGCTTCTCCAAGACAGGGAGTCCATTGGATAGACCACAGAGAGAAGCCGGTCCACACTGATGAGGGTGATGAGCAGAACGGAGCAGCACATGTTCCATTCAAAAGCTGTGGTGACCAGACGGCACATGGCTTCACCAAATATCCAGTCATTTCCTTTAAAGTGGTAGGAGATCTTGAAGGGCAGCACCATGACAAAGAACAGGTCAGCAGAGGCCAGGTTCAGCATGTAGATCACAGCTGGATTTATGGGCTTGATTCTTCTAAGAAAGACCAGAAGTGCACAGATGTTGGCGGGCACACTGAGGAGGCAGACAGCCGTGTAGAAGGACGGGATGATGATGGTGGTTAAGGGCCTGTTTAGGAACTGCAGGGCCACCTCTGAGACGTTCCAGTAATTCAAACCTGACTCCACATCTGGACCAGTAACATTTCCTGTTCTGTTGTCAAAGGGGCCATTTCCCCCACCATGACTTGTGTTATGACAGGACAACCCGGAACTGTCATGATATGAATCTAGAAAGAAGAAGTACATTTATGTTAATCAAGCAACAAACTTTCAAAAAGGAAAAAAGAATTTTAAAAAAAATGGGGAGGGGAGGGGTTTCCTTTCTGGATTCATGATATGTGTTAGGGAGGCCAGCTCAAAGGGAAATCAAAAACATAAACCAGGTGGTACCAGTGATGCTTGAAACACATCAGCTCCTAAATAGCCAAGTTAGAACCAATCATGAACAGAATATCCTGATGTTTTTATGCCTCCATGCTAACAACAGTTGAGACTGAAGGCACTAGTCCTCATTTATCAAACATGTTTATGACCAACAAGTGTCTGTGAGGTCATGTCTATGTAGGTATGAGCTCCTGTGTGCAATTCTACCTTCAGTGTGGTCTCAGGCTGCAGTGAATAAAATCTGTCTATGAAGAAGAAGAACCTTTAAATCACACTCAGTGTGCTTTTATAGACCAATATGTTAACTGATTTAAAACTGAAGAGGGATTTTAGATTTAGGTGGTTTTCACACCTGCAGCTTGGTTGCTTTGTTCTGATTTAGTTAAAAAAAAGAATCAAATAATGATTTCAGGTGATCTTGGCGTGGTTGCTTGTGCCAAAACAGGGACTGATGTGAGGATTCATCCTCCTCCTCAGTCTCTCTCCCCCTCCCTTCCTGATTCTGCTGCCTGTGGTGGGCGTGGTGTCCTCCTGCTGCATGCGGCCACTTTCACACACCTGCACTTCCTGCACTCATCTACTCGGGTATAAAGGCTGCTTGGAGTCACCTCTGCTTCACAGATGGATTTCCTCTTCTCGAGTGGTTTGTTGGCCGTCACGTTTGCTCTTAGTGGCCTTAAGCCTTTTTTGTATCTCCAGTCTGGAGTTTGCTTCATGCATTTACTCTGCTTAAGTTTTGCTTTTTGCTACGTGGATACTTGCTTTTTTCTCTGATCCCTCTCTTCACAGTGTCTCCAGAGCTCCCGCCCTGCCTTGTTGTAAATACTCACCTTGTTAATCACTGATCACTGGATGTTTGGATTTTTTGGACTGTGTTGTACAATAAATCTCCGTAAACCTTTGATGAGGTCTCCGTCTCAGCTTCTGGGTCCAACTAATTAAAGTTTAAAAGACATTTCCTTGACAACTGATTGCTGTGTTCATTTATATTTTACAAGAAATGTCATTTAGTACACTCCACTTTTAGTAGGATGTACTTTTTTCTTTTAGACTATTTTTGGGCATTTTGAGCCTTTATTGATAGGAGAGAGAGACAGTGAATTGGCTTGTGAGAGAGAGCAGGTGAAGACACTCTGCAAACTGGCCACAGGCTGGATTTGAACCCGGGCCGGCAGAAGTATGTATATGGGTCGTGCCTGGTTGCTAACCACTCCACCAAACCAGCACCCAGGATGTACATTTTAAATGATAGTGAGCAGTGTGAGCTTACAGTTGATTTCTTTGTATTGTCTTTATGTTTATCATATTTGGTATTTGATAATCATGTGTTTTGTTTAATAGTTAAATAGTATAAAAGTATAATAATTTGACAGAATATCCTTCAGTCTGCTTCACATTACCTTTGCTTTCAGAGGGTGGAGGTAGTCGAAAGGCCGGAAAAAATCCAGCTCCTGGAAAGAGAAAGAAAAAAGTGTCAAACAGAAAATACTGAAGTGTTGAAGGTCAAAAACAACAACGGAATCAGCACTGTCTGTTTCGAAAATGTTGTCAAATGTAAACAAGGTCTTAAAACTTAACTCGATAAAAATGAAATTAAGGGGCCGTCTACACAGAGACAAATTCAAGCATATCCACATATGATCGTATTTTTTGATCGTATAGGCATTTGTCCACATGGATATGGCAATTCAGGTGCCTAAAACCACACACTTTTAAAAACAGGTCCTAGAGTGGATGATTCTGAAAACACCAGCCTTGTGTTTCTGTCTGGACAACAAATAAGGATTGCTTCAGAAACAATGACCATAACCCAAAACCTCTCCCTTAAACTGCATTAACGAACCCTGACAGCAACAGAAACAATGGAAGAAAACAGTATCAGTGAGCTTGTTTTGGCAAAATCTTCTGTTCCTCTATGATGAACTTAAGCAACAAGAGGACACAGAGAACGGAGGGGAACCCTCATTTAAGTGTGCCTGAGTGTGTCCTATTATTAGTAGGAGTTTGTCTTCTGGATGTGTTGTCTGTCTTCATGGGGGTGAAAAGAGAAATCAAAGTTATGAACCAGTTATTTCTGGTGATGACTGAAAACATGTCTGCTCCAACTTCATGCTGACAACAGATGAGACTGGATTGTGTTTTCAGGTGGTTCATTTGTCTGTCTGTACATCCATACAACCACTCACCCATCCATACATCCATCAGTCTATTCATCCATACATATATCTACACATGAATCCATCCATACAACATCCAGCCATGAATCAACCATTCATCCATCCATGCAGAAATAAATCATTCATCTATCTAACAGTCTGACTTAAGTCAAATAGTTTGCAATCTTTGTACATCCCTAAAACAGAATCATTCAAGATTGAAAGGCTCACCAACAGGTCACCTGACATTATCACTATTATTTTACACTGACTTACGGGGATGATATACGCTAAAGGCTGGAGCTTGTCTGACTGTAAAGAGAAAAAGAGAAAGATGTTAATATTATATTGAAAAATACATTTAGCTTTTTATTTTAATCACAACACTGCATTCGAACTGTTTATATTATATTATTCCAAGTTTTAAATTTTGATCCAAAAGTTATTTTGTCAACATTTAGCTTTTATTCCTGCTCTTTCCACTTTCCCACAGCAACCCTTTCATTTATTGACCTGTAAAACTGGTCCCAACTACTCAGTCATCAGTCTTAAATCATATAGTTTGCTAACTTTGTACAAAAATATTATTAATATTTTGATTCAGTTGTACACTGAAAAGCCTTAAAGACAATGTTAAAGATAGCTATCCAAGACCAGATGATGTTTTTCAGGACGATCTTTGTTACCTGCTGGTGGATGTAGTCGTGGTAAGAGAGGGGGGTGCAACACTTTTATCGGGTAGATCTTTGCCATCAGGATTCTTGTTGCTCCTTCATGGGGATGAAAAGAGAAATCAAAGTTATGAACCAGGTATTTCTGGTGATGACTGAAAATATGTCTGCTCCACCTTCATGCTGACATATATCTGCACATGAATCCATCCATACAAACAACCATCTATGAATGAACCATTCATCCATCCATGCATACATAAATAATTTATCTATCTAACATTAAAGATTTAAAGGTTTTCCTACAGGTCACCTTACATTATTATTGACTTTTTTTTTACATTGACTTACTGCGAAGACGTAATGGAAAGGCTGGTGCGTCTGCGCCTGGAAAGAGAAAGAGAAAGATGTCATTGTCTTTCTGAAAAATACATTAAACTTAGTATTTCAATTACAAGACTGTACAAAAACTGTTAATATTATATTATTCCAAGTTTTAAATTTTGATCCAGAAGTTATTTTGTCCACATTTAGCTTTCACTCCTGCTCTTTCCACTTTCTTACTGCAACCCTTTCACATTTATTGACCTGTAAATCTGGTCCCAACTACTCAGTCATCTGTCTTAGATCATATAGTTTGCTACCTTTGTACAAAAATGTTATCATTATTTTGATTCACCTACCAGGAGGAAGAGATGAAATTTCTAATCTGTCATCTGTCTTAAATCATATAGTTTGCTATCATTGTATATCCCTAAAACAGAATCATTCAAGATTGAAAGGCTCACCAACAGGCCACCTCACATTACCACTGACTATTATTTTACACTGACTTACGGGGACGATATACGCTAAAGGCTGGAGCTCGTCTGACTGTACAAAGAAAAAGAGGACGACGTTAATATGATTTTGAAAAATACATTTAGCTTTTTATTTTAATTACAATGCTGCATGCAACACATTTGAATTATATTATTCCAAGTTTTAGACTTTGATCCAAAAGTTATTTTGTCAACATTTAGCATTCATTCCTGCTCTTTCCACTTTCTTACTGCAACCCTTACATTTATTGACCTGTAAATCTGGTCCCAACTACTCAGTCATCTGTCTTAAATCGTATAGTTTGCTAACTTTGTACAAAAATATTATTAATATTTTGATTCAGTTGTACACTGAAAAGCCTTAAAGATAAAGTTAAGGATTGCTATATAAGACCAGATGATGTTTTTTAGGATGTTTTTTGTTACCTGCTGGTGGATGTAGGGGGGGAAAGGGAGCGGGGGGCATCACTCTCTCCTGGTAGGAGTTTGTCTTCTGGATGTGTCTGTGTTCATGGGGGTGAACTGAAAAGAGAAATCAAAGTTATGAACCAGTTATTTCTGGTGATGACTGAAAACATGTCTGCTCCAACTTCATGCTGACAACAGATGAGACTGGATTGTGTTTTCAGGTGGTTCATTTGTCCGTCTGTACATCCATACAACCACTCACCCATCCATACATCCATCAGTCTATTCATCCATACATATATCTACACATGAATCCATCCATACAACATCCGTCCGTGAATCAACCATTCATCCATCCATGCAGAAATAAATCATTCATCTATCGAACAGTCTGTCTTAAATCACATAGTTTGCAATCTTTGTACATCCCTAAAACAGAATCATTCAAGATTGAAAGGCTTTCCTACAGGTCACCTCACGTTACCATTGACTTTTGTTTTACATTAACTTACAGGTAAGAGGTGGTTGAAGGGCTGGTGCCTGCTGTCTGACTGTAAAGAGAACGATGTCCATGTCTTATTGAAAAAAAACATTTAACCTACTATTTTAATTATTACACTGCACTGAAACTGATAATATGATTTTATTCCAAGTTTTAAATTTTAATCTTAAAGTTATTTTGTCCAGCTTTAGCTCATAGTTTCTTCTCGTTGTATTTTTGTTTTAAATTCTCTGTTTTATCTTTTGTGGTTTAATTGGTTCGTTGTTAAATTTAGGAATGTTTTATTCTGATGTGTTTTCCTTTTTTTATTTTACTCATCAGTTTAATTGGAGACTCTTAATTGCACTTAGGTTTGGATGTGAGCATATATGGTTGTCTGTTTTTCTATGTGGCCCTGCAATTGGCTGGCGACTGGTCCAGAGTGTACCCCACTTCTTGCCCAATATCTGCTGGGATAGGCTCTGGCCCCCCGACCCCAAAAGGGTTGACAGATAATGGATGTAATGGCCCCAGCTGGGCGACACTGCCTTCATGTCATTTTGAGCGCGACACAACAATCAAAACAATGGAGGACTTGGAGGCAATAGTATACTTGCTGCTCGGTCTGTGGCTTTTTGTTACAAAGAGGAAAGCAGAAGAAGGCTGCAGGCAGCAGGAAGAAATACCCTTGAGAAGTACAGGAGAGTTTTGGAAGCTATACAACAGTTTGAAGCCGAGGACGAGAGCAATCGGGCTGCAAAGAAAAGACATATGAGGGTAAGCTAATGGAAGCTACCGCTAGCTTGTTAGCTAGCTTGTAATGATGATGTCCTGTGTTTAACATTGTGATGGCAGCAACATACTGCCATAAAGTAACAAAGCATACTGCAGTCCTGTTTTGGGCATCGCGCTCATGACCCATCGGTGACGACATTCTCTGACCAATCAGTAGCTGGCAGTCGGTCGACGTCACTTTTAGCGTCGACTCAGCTCGCTTAGAACCAGAGCAGAGTAGGTACTAAAACTGGTTTGTTTTAGGAGGTACAGTGCCGGTGGAAACGCAAGGCAAACCTAGTAGAGCTGAGTAGAGTAGAGTAGAGTAGAGTCGGGCCAAGGCGGGCTGGTGGAAAAGGGCCATAATTATATGTGTTAGAAATGGCTCCTGTAGCCCACAGTCCTGCCCAGCAGGTGGCAGCAATGCACCTTGAACATTGGTCACCACCTGCCAGAAAGTAAAAGAAGAGAAAGAGACTCCATTATACTGCAAAGTAACAGCCATCTGGCTGTCATACTCTTTGTTAGTACTGGTGGTCTGCAGTATGCATTTGGATTATAGGATATTGTAGGTGGTTTTGAAAAGCAGCCTACATCTAAATGATGACACTTTCAATCAGCCACACTGTTGTTTATGTAGGACTGGGGTCTAAAACTGGCGGCCCGCGGGCCAATTGCGGCCCGCAGGACGATATTTTGTGGCCCCCTACTTGACATCAAACTTTAGTGTCAGTGTGGCCCCTGCATGTTTCTCAAATGCACATTTTTGCGCAGTCGTTGTGTATGCCACGCTTGCCCTGGACTTTGAGAGAATCTTTTTTTTAATAACAGATATATTATATCTGTTAGAAGAACATTTCTTACACTCATAATCAAAATCTTTTTGGTCATAGAACAATATGTCATGATAGCCTGAGCCCTCGTCGATTTCAGTGTCTGGAAAAAGAATTAAAAAATGTCAAAGCAGAGATGAAAATCCCTGGATAAGGATTTACTGACAGCTTAACAAGCAAGAAACAAATATTTGATAATAAAAATGTGGAAATTAACAGATTACAGTGAGAAAATATTGTTAAAGTCAGTTTTGTGCCTCAGTTTCAGAGCTCAGACTGAAGCTTCCAGCACTTTTCACATGAACACATTTACATAGCAACATCTGCATGGACAAATGAACACTATCAGAGTTCATATTTACACTTCTTACCTGCCTGTTTGTCTCCACGCCACAGAGAGTTGTTTTCACTCTTTTTGCAGAGTTGATAGTTTAACTCTCATCAAGTGTAATTGTGACTTTTTGAGGAGTCACGATTTTAAACTTTTTATCACTTACCAGTTTGATTTGATCAACACTTCTATGTAGTGTTAGGAATGAACTCCTCCAGAGTATATTTCTAACTTAAGTGTAAAGTCATTAACACTGCAAAGTGTAAATACTGCTGTATTTATATTAATGAGAACGTTGGCTGAAGTAAAGATATTAATAATACATTGATAATAATACATTTTATTTATAAAGCACTTTTCATTAAGAAAAATCTCAAAGTGCTACAGAGTATCATGTTTGGTGAGAGCACATCTATTGAAAAAAAATGCTGCAGTTTTCATGACATGGGCTTCTGGCATCAGTTTGTATCTGTCCAGTAACGGGGTACAGGCGGGATGATTGACTCTACAAGTGTAACTCACGGGGTCAGAGTTCAAAGTGAAAAATTAAGAGTAGAGACGGGCAATTAATCGAATTTTAATGGAGATTACATTTACTGCCTTCCACAATAGCCCAGTAACTGTACATCTATGCAAAATAAAAAGATAAAAAAGTAAATAAATAAAGTAAATAAATAAAGAAAAGTGTACAACATGTATATTTGTACATGTATATTTTATGTATTGTCCATTCGTTCATGTTTCAAAAATGATACTGTCAAAAACATCTTTCCAATCGTACTTGAATTTATATTTATTTTTATACATATTATAACTTTATATAGTTTTTTTTAAATCAGTAATAATAATAATAATAATAATAATAATAACTTTATTTGTATAGCACTTTTTAAAAACAGTGGTTTACAAAGTGCTTTGACAATCAGACAAGAACATACAGACAGCAACCACAAGAGCAAAAAAGGAATTAAAACAAAAAACAAAACAAAAAGCCCAGTTTAAATCAAGGCACTGTTACAGAAAAACACTCTTTGTCGTAAGAACCCAGACAATACAAGAACCATGCAACGTAAAATGAGACCATAAGGACTGAAATAAAAACTGTAAGAAAAAGTAAAAAGGGGATAAAAAGGGGGTAAAAAGGATGTGAAAAGGACGATATTAGTAATGACAATAAAATAGTAATAATGATAGCAGTGATAGAATAAAACAACAGACATGAGCAGGAGATAAAACGATAAAAAGACTAAAAGGTTTTCTATAAAAGGATTAAAAGTGGAACAAAAGTGAAGCATAATTAGATAAAATCTGAATTAAAAGTAAGTCATGGCATTAATATGAAGCATTGCATAGAAAATGTAAATAGAAAGGACTTAAAAGAGGTAGGAGGTTAAATGATAAGAGCAATACTGATAGAGAAAAGCTAAAAGACAGTAAAAAAAAGAAAATAAGAAATAAAAGAGATAAAAGATAAAAAATAAAAGATAAAAGACAGCATCACATAAAAGCAAGTCTGTAAAAGTAAGTTTTTAAAAGTGACTTAAAAGAAGCAACAGACTGGGCATGCCTTGTCTCCCCTGGCAGGTCATTCCAAAGTCGAGGAGCTCTGATGGAGAAAGCTCTGTCACATTTAGTTTTGAGTCTCGACTTTGGAACGACCAGGAGGCCTTCGCCAGAGGATCTAAGGCTGCGGGCCGGCTCATAAGGTATCAATAGATCTGAGATATAGCTGGGGGCCAGGCCCACGAGTGCCTTAAAAGTAATCAATAAAATCTTAAAATCAATTCTAAAACAGACAGGAAGCCAGTGGAGGGAGGCTAAAACTGGAGTGATGTGATGCCGTCTACTAAAACCAGTTAAAAGCCTAGCTGCTGCATTCTGAACTAGGTGGAGGCAAGAAAGGGATTTTTTTTTTTATTTAAACCAGGGAGGAGAGAGTTACAGTAGTCCAGCCTTGAGAAAATGAAAGCGTGAATTATTTTTTCAAGGTCTGGAGGGGTGAGTATTTGTTTAATTTTTGAAATTGAACGCAGGTGAAAGAAGCAGGACTGGATGATTTTACTGATGTGGGTGGAGATGGTGAGGTCGGAATAAAAATGACTCCTAGATTTCTGGCTGTTGGCTTGATGTTTAATGAAAGTGGACCAAGATAAGACTGTATGAGGGGGGAGTTATTTATGTTTAACAGGATTATTTCAGATTTTGAACTGTTAAGTTGAAGGCAATTGTCTGCCATCCAACAGTTGATGTCACTAATACAGTCCATGACAGCAGCTAGGCCTTGAGGGTCCTCAGGTCTCAGGGGAAGTTATATCTGTGTGTCGTCTGCGTAGCAGTGAAAGGAGACTTGGTGGCGCTTGAAATATTTGGCCAAGGGGCAGCATGTAGATAGAAAATAAAATTGGACCTAAAACTGAACCTTGCGGTACACCACAGGTAATGGCAGAAGTAGAGGAGCTGTGACTGCCTATGGTGACAGCAAAGGTTCGCTCTAAAACACAGGTGTCAAACTGATCCAGTAAAGGGCCACTGTGGCTGCAGGTTTTCATTCCAACCAAGCAAGAACACAGCTGATGCAAATTATTCAATCAACTGGATTGTCTTTACACAGTTGATTTGTTGGATCAGGTGTGTTCTTGCTTGGTTGGAATGAAAACCTGCAGCCACAGTGGCCCTTTACTGGATCAGTTTGACACCCCTGCTCTAAAAGATACGACTGAAACCAGCTAAGTGCAGTGCCCCTGATACCCACCCAGTTCTTAAGACGATCAATTGAAATGGCATGACCAACAGTATCAAAGGCTGCACTGAGATCTAAAAGAATCAAAACTGAGCCCTCCCCTCTGTCTGCTGCTAAAGAAGGTCATTGGTCACCTTGAGGAGGGGCGTCTCAGTGCTGTGGCCTGCTCTAAAACCAGATTAAAATTTCTCAAAGAGGTTGATTTCAGACATAAACGTAAAAGTTGTGTAGAAACCACCTTCTCTAAAAGTTTTGATAAAAATGGAAGTTTTGAAATCGGTCTAAAATTGTTAAAATCAGTGGGGGCAAGGTTAGGTTTCTTTAAAAGGGGTTGGACCACAGCATGTTTAAAAGCAGAGGGAAATACACCCTCGGCAAGAGAACTATTAATAATGGATAAAATGCTGGGCCCAACTGTGTTAAAAACCTCTTTGAGAAATCTAGTGGGAATAAAATCAAGACTGCAAGTAGCTGGTTTCATGTGGGATAAATTATCAGATAAAAAGGATAAGGACACCGGCTCAAAGTGATTAAAATAACAAAGAACTTCCCTACTTGCATGTACAAGGTACTTTGGAGGGGTGATTTGAAGCCTGATGTCCATAACCTTGTTAATAACATGAGTTAAAAACTTTTCACAAGTGTCTTTAGACACTTCAGTAAAATGAGAGGGGGAGGGGTTGATGAGGGAATCCAAAACCTTAAATAAAACTCTGGGGTTAGAATGATTGACTAAAATGGAGTGGATTTCAGCCTACTCCGGCCACTACAAAGACTTGCTGTTTCATCCAACATTAAAATTGAACTGTTAAACGCCCAATCAATCACTAACAAGTCCTGCCTCATACACGACCACATACTGGATAAATGTCTGGATATGATGTGCATTACTGAGACCTGGCACCAACCAGATCATTTTTCCACTCTCAATGAAAGCTGTCCCCAAGGATACAACTACCTCCAGAAAGCCCGCAGCACAGGTCGTGGTGGTGGCCTGTCAGTCATCCACCACAGTGATCTGGAGTTATCCCCACTACCACTACCAGCACTCACTTCATTTGAATGCCTTGCATTTAAATGTAAGCCCCCCTCCCCTCCCCCCTTGCCCCCTTCTTCCCCTGTGGTGTTCCTCCTTATCTACAGACCACCTAAACCAAACCCAGCCTTCATCCCTGAGATGTCAAACCTCCTCACAATTTTCTGCACCTCCTCCGCCGATGTTGTCATCTTAGGGGACATGAACATTCATGTTGACACCCCCTCCTGCCGCTCTGCAGCTGACTTTCTCCAACTACTGGACTGTTTCAACTTGAACCAACTTGTTGATGTCCCTACGTACTGCCGGGGGCATACGTTGGACCTGGTCATCACTAACTCCGCTCTTCTTACCAACTTGCATGTGTATGACCTAGGCGTCTCCGACCATAAAGCCGTCTCCATGGAGTTGCCATCCTCATCCAGCCTCTCAAATCCCAAACGAAATATATGTTTCAGGAACCTCAAAAACATTAACCACGAGAAACTGGCTGCAGATTTTCAACATCTCTCCTCACATTTCTCATCGGCCGACGAAGCAGTGGATTACTACAACAGCCATCTCAGCAATCTCCTGGACCATCATGCTCCTGTAAAAACTACGGTGGTCTCCTTCTCCCGCTCAGCGCCCTGGTTCACAGACGGACTTCGGAAAATGAAGGCAGCTGGGCGAGTCCTTGAGCGGCGCTGTATAACCTCGGGCCTCACCGTTCACAAGCAAGCCTACCGGACGCACCAAAAAAATTATTCAGCTGCTCTTAAAGAGGCAAGGTCACTATTCTACTCCGATGTCATCAGAAATAGTCCAGGAAACTCCAAACAGCTTTTCACTACTGTAAACCACCTTCTCAAACCTAAATCCCCTCCACTCACCAGTACTACAGCAGAGCAATGCAATCATTTCATGGACTATTTCACCTCCAAAATTGCACGTATCCGCTCTGCTTTTCCTGGTCCTCCTACACAAGCTGCCTCCCCAACACGCGCCATCTCCCAACCCCTAAACTGCCTTCTCCCGGTCTCATCAGAAGAAGTGTAGCACATCATCAGGAAGATGAAGTCCTCCACCTGTGCTCTGGACCCTCTCCCATCCTCCCTGGTAAAAACCCATATCACCGTTCTTAATCCTCTGATCACCTCTGTTATAAATCACTCTCTCCAAGCTGGTCACGTCCCCTCTGTCTTAAAAACAGCCATCATCAGACCACTCCTCAAAAAACCCACCCTTGACCCGGAAGTCCTTTCTAACTACAGGCCCATCTCAAATCTTCCTTTCATATCCAAAGTCCTTGAGAAAGCAGTTGCCACCCACCTTCAGAACCACCTACAACTCAACAACCTCTTTGAAAAATTCCAGTCCGGTTTCCGCTCCGCCCACAGCACAGAAACTGCGCTTGTTAGAGTCACAAACGATCTCCTGTTGTCATCAGACGCTGGTTTCCCATCCCTCCTCATCCTCCTGGACCTCTCCGCAGCATTTGACACAGTTGATCACAACATTCTACTAAACCGGCTTCACTTCACCATTGGTCTCACTGGCACTGCCCTCAGTTGGTTCCAGTCATACCTCACAAACCGGACAGAATACATCTCCATGGGCCACTCCACCTCAAACCTATACACAGTCACCTGCGGTGTTCCCCAAGGGTCTGTCCTAGGCCCCATCCTTTTCATCCTCTACCTGATTCCCCTTGGCCAGGTTATCAGTCGCCATGGCCTCTCATTCCACTGTTGTGCCGATGACACACAGCTGTATGTCAACGCCAAAGCTGCAATCCCTCCCTCATTATCATCCCTATCACAACTCACCATCTGCCTGGAGGAGATAAAGGCATGGATGGAGCACAACTTCCTCCAACTTAACAGCTCCAAAACTGAAGCCATCCTGGTCGGCACTCCTCGCCAAACTCAATCATCACCCATAATCAGCATCACTGTCTCCGGCACAAACATTCCCCTCTCATCTACAGTCACAAATCTTGGTGTGAAAATGGACCCCCAACTCACCTTCGAATCCCACATAAACCATCTCTGCAAGACCTCCTTCTACCATCTCCGAAACATCTCCAAACTCCGCCCCACTCTCTCCCTTCCAGATGCCGAAAAGCTAGTCCATGCCTTTATCTCCTCCAGACTGGACTACTGCAATGCACTTCTCATCGGGATTCCTAGCAAGAGCCTGCAAAGGCTACAATACATCCAAAACTCTGCAGCTAGGATCCTGATGAGAGTGCACAAACATGACCATATCACCCCCATCCTCCGTTCACTACACTGGCTTCCGGTCTCCAGCAGAATTGAATACAAGGTTTCCCTCCTCACACACCAATGCATCCATGGACATGCTCCCCCCACCTCAAAGAGCTTCTCACCCCACAACACCAGTCACGCTCCCTCCGCTCCACAGACTCAAATCACCTCCTCCAGACACCCAGAACCAGATTGAGGACCATGGGTGACAGGGCCTTCAGTGTTGCTGCACCCCGTCTGTGGAATGCCCTCCCTGACACCCTGAGGGCTCCACAGTCCACAGACAGTTTTAAAAGGAACCTTAAGACTTTTCTTTTTAACAAGACTTTTGGTTCCTCTTCTTAGTTGTCGCTGTTTTAGATCTTTTTAACTGCCCTTTTCTGCTTAGTTTTTTTTTTTTTTTTTTGGTTGTTTGTTTTGTTTCGTTGTTTTTCTCTTTTTAACTTGTAGCCCTTTGAGATCTTCTGATGTAAAGGGCAATACAAATAAAATTTATTATTATTATTAAATCAAATCAGAATAAAACGCTGCCCTTGCATCTTTAACTGCCTTCTGGTAGTTTCTCATGGAATCTTTCCAGATGTCATGAATAACCACCAGCCCAGTCTTCTTCCATTTACGCTCATTTCTTCTACATATTTGCTTTAACTCATGTGTGGACTCTGTAAGCCAGGGCTGGGGTTCTTTGTTTGTTGTACCACAAGTATAATTAAAAAGAGAGACAAGCTCATCTGTGTTAAAAACTGGATTAAAATCTGGATTGAAGGCAGCTAAAGGTGCAGAAATAAAAAGCTCCGAAAACTTGCTGGCAGACGTTGAATTAAAAACCCTTCCCCTAAACAGGAGTATGATTAATAGAAGAAGGTTGAGATAAAAC
Source organism: Cetoscarus ocellatus (assembly GCA_037902135.1). Lineage (NCBI taxonomy): Eukaryota > Metazoa > Chordata > Actinopteri > Labriformes > Labridae > Cetoscarus > Cetoscarus ocellatus. Next base: position 71,600 of record JBAMNC010001104.1, on the reverse strand, counting down.
CACAGAGAAAAAAAACAGTTTGTGATCTGACACACAGATATCCTTGGTTAAAATCTCCTCAGGACTAAGACCAGTAAATAAGACCAAATCTAGGCAATGTCCCTTTGAATGGGTTGGTTCCTGTATTGCCTGGGTTAGATTAAAAGAGTCCAGAGTTTCAATAAAATCAACGGTCATGGGTTTTGAGGGACAACAGACATGTACATTAAAATCACCTAAAATAAGAATTCTGTCATATTTACAAATAAAATGGGATAAAAACTCTGAAAACTCCTGAATAAAAACAGTTTTGTGCTTGGGGGGTCTATAGATGGTTACAATTAAAACAGGGTCTTTCAATATAATAATAAAAGCAAGGTGTTCAAAAGAGCTAAAAGTGCTGCAGGTGATGGGGGTGCATTTAAAAACCTTCTTGTATATGACAGCCACCCCCCCTCCCTGACCAGACAGCCGGGGTTGATGGAGGTGAGTAAAATCAGAGGGGGTGGCTTCGATAAGAGCAGAATAATTGTCCGGATTGAGCCAAGTTTCTGTTAAAATATAGAAGTCCAGGTTGTTTTGTGAGATAAAATCATGGCATAAAAATGTTTTGTTGGTGATTGATCTGATATTTAAAAGTCCAAAGTTTGCAGGTTTGCTGTTAAAAGCAGGGCGGGGTAGCCGAGGAAGCAGAATGTGGAGCAGAGCTGAGTGCAGACTGTCAAACAGGTGAGGAGTGGATCATGTACTGGATATTGTAAGAAAGCATTTGGCTACTCCGCCTGTTGGGGTGAATGCCATCATGGTTAAAAAAGTGATGCTCTGTCCCAAAAAAAAAATATATTGTCAATGAAATGGAAGTTTTGGGTGGGGCAGGTGGAGTGGAGCCGGGTATGGAGACTGAGTAACCTGCTAAAACGTTCTGCTCCGCGTCCGAGTGTGGGAATTGGACCAGAGGTAAAAAAAAACTGTCTTTCCAGTGTCCTTTAAAATGTTAAAAAGCAAGTTAAAATCTCCCTTTGTGGTTTTGGACTGCTTACAGGAAATGTCATTTGAGCCAACATGCACCATAATCTTGGAGACAGAGGGAGGGAAGGAGGGGAGTAAATGGAGGAGTTTGTCCAGGATGACAGGATCGGTGACACCAGGAAAACAGTGAGTTATGGTGTTGAAAAACCTGATGTACCTGGTTGTGGAGTCTATGATGATTAATGTGGTGGGGTTGAGAAGAGGACGAGGAGATGATGAGCGCGCGCTGTTGCCTCTGGATGCCGGGCGCTCCACCTGTGCTGGGGACGACGGTAGTTGATGGAGGTGGGTGAAGAGAGGGTGTTGCAAGCCCAGGGGAGCCCCCCCGAGCGCCTGGAGACGGCCTTCATCAGCCGACGGCACAGCGTCCCAGTCGAGGCAGCCGGCGCAGCCTGGCCCATGCCGGCCATCCGCGGAGCCGACACAGCAGAGGATGGAGCCGCCGACACAGGAGCTGGGTCCTCCAGGGAAGGTGGAGCCGGTGCAGCGGCAGGATCAGCGTCGCGGACTTGGGCCTCATCCCTCAGGGCCGAGAAACGAGAGGGAGAGCTGTGGTGGTGAGGGAGCGCTCCCGGACGCGTTTGCCCTCCGGCCGCACTGCGCCACCTCAGACCAGGCTGGGTGCACCTGAGGCTCCGGGGTGGAGCTGTGGGCAGGGTGCGCTGGAAGCCCCACTTCCATGACAGCATCGCGATCATCCAGCGGCCTCATACCCTGACCGTCCCAGTCCGCGGTGGGGGAGGTGCGTGACAGCCTGCCACCTCCACGCTGTGCCGCAGCGCGGGTGAGCCGGCTGATGCCCCCGGCTGCAGGGCCCTTGGCCGGCCCATTCGGAGAGTGCAGTGAGGCCATCCAAGGTAGAGTGGCAGCGGAGGATGAGACCAGCTGTGGTGCCAGAGCTGAGGGCGACAGGCCGGTGATCCTGGAGGCCTGCATCAGGGAAATGTGTTTGGATTGAGCTGCTGCTATGGAGATGAAGCCTTGAAGTAGCCTATCCTTTTAACAGAGGTCATTTTGTAGATGACAGAGCTTCTCTTCCAATCGTGAGTTCTTTCCTTTGCAATCCACACACACTGCCATTTAGATTTCAAGTTATAAGTCCCACTCTTCCGGGTGTGTAGATTTGGCGCGGTGGTGAGGAGCCGCAGTTGTTTCTGTGCTATATTCAGTCAGAACTGAATTATCTGGTAACTAAGATCTAGAATATATCTAAAACAACGTGGAAGTTAAAACAAAGATAAAAAAAAAAGCCCATAAAAACTTGTTAAAGTCCAATGTTTTGGGAGAGCTTCTGGCAGTCAGAGCGCAACACTAGCGCGCGCCACATATTTTTCTGTCTACCTAATTCAATTTGCACTATTTTCTGGCGATGTTTATACTTTATTTATTAATCCTGACTCTTTAATTTCATTCTAATTATTAGCTGATTTTTTTGCACCAATTTACTAAGCCATATTCCTTGTATGTTCAAATGCACTTGACAATAAATGCAAACTCTGATTTTGTTGATAATTTACTGTGTATTAGGGAAGGCTAAATAGGCTAAATAATGCCTTAAATCACCAAGTGCAGTGCAATGCGTTGGATGCTGTGGTGTAAAGCATGCTGCCAATGGACTAGATGTTTGAGTCTGGGTTTGGCGGCAGGACTGCACTTGTCTGACTGCTTTGTGCCAAGAGTAAAGTTTGGTGGAGGAGGGGTTATGGTGTGAGGTTGTTTTTCAGGAACTGGGCTTGACCCACTTAGTTCCAGTTAAAGGAACTCTTAATGCTTCAGCACACCAAAACATTTTGGACAATTTCATGCTCCAAACTTTGTGGGAACAGTTTGGGCATGCCCTTTTTCTGTCCCAACATGACTGCACACCAGTGCACAAAGCAGGTCCATAAAGACCTGGATTAGCCACTTTGTTGTGAAAGAACTTGACTGGCCTGCACAGAGTCCTGACCTCAACCCAACAGAACACCTTTGGGATAAATTAGAGCAGAGGCTGTGAGCCAGGCCTTCTTGTCCAACATTAGTGTCTGACCTGACAAATGCTCTTCTGGAAGACTAGTCAACATTTCCATAAACACTCCTAAACCTGTGGAAAGCCTTCACAGAAGAGTTGAAGCTGTTCGAGCTGCAAAGGGGCCAACATCACATTAAACCCTCTGGATTAAGAATGGGATGTCACTCAAGTTCATATGTGTGTAAAGGCAGGCAAGCAAATACTTTTGGTAATATAGTGTATATATAAATACATATAAGCACATATACATCCATCCAGAGGTGTATCCATCAGGCGGAGAAAAAGGGACTAAAAGTAAGAATTTATGATAACGACAAACCTGTGGACCCCCAGATCATAAATCTGTCCTCATCATATTTGTCTCTGCTATATATAGATTTATTCGAGGTTAGCCCCTTGAGATGTAGCATCTCTTTTTCAAGAGGGTCGTCATGTCTGTATGGTTGTACAGGTTTTTATTATGGAGGTAAAACCAACAGAACAACATGCATATTGATTTTAATAAATCAAAGAGGCTTGAGTCCCTCTTACCTTTTATTTTTGCTCCAAAAGCAGCACACCAGAACACCAGAGCCATCAGCAGCAGGTTGTTTGGACAAGCTGGAATCATGTTGTTGAAGAAATCAGAAGTCCTCAAATGAAGAAAGAAATAAAGTGTGTGTCTGATCTGTTTGGTCCAGTGGTCTTTAAGCATGTCCCAGGTCGGTTCTGTGTCTGATCTTTACTCACTGACTTTAAATCTGTTCTGTGTCTGCCCCCGTCAAGTCTGGGCAGCCAATCAGCTTCAGCCTGGCTGCAGCACGTCTGAGGCAGATTCCTGCAGTCTGACGATACACTGCTGGAAAAGCCAATCAGACGACTTCTGTGGAAGCACTGATAAAGACTGGGGCAAGAGATGAGAAATAATATGTCAAACTAGGACACCAGGACTTTAACAATGGAGAGGAAGTCATTGGAATTTAGTTATAGGTGATACTTATTTTAAAGCAAAGTTAAAGCAGCCAATAGAGAAGAGTTATACTTTAAGTAAACTTCTGTCTTAACTTTTAGATTTATATGACATTTAATGTGTTTCTCATGCCTCCCCTGCATGACAAAGCACCTCTATAAACACCACAGATAGTCCACAGCATTCATTCTTTTCTCCCTAACCTTTTTTAAAAAACATCTCCTTCCCTCAGCTCATTGGAAAAGACCCAGCAGAGTGTGATGTCCTACTATTGTTTTCTTGTTAGTTTAAATCCCATTGGCTCACATGTCCAGTATGGAGAGCAGTTGTTGACAATGTTGACAACAATGATAGTCCAAGTGGTCAACAAAATTCAATGACATACATCGTCAATGGCTGATTTAAATGTTGGATACTTGTTGAATTACATCATCCCATGTTTACGTGCAATACTTGTTTTTAAGAGAGGAATTTTCTGTCGAGTGAGTCATCTTTCTCCCCTTGTTACCGCCTCCATACCCATAAACGAATACCTGGCTCAATGTTGGCCAAAAAGGAGACCAGAAACATATTAAAGGACACCACACAAAGGACAAAGTTGGTGTTTTTTACTGAAGTAAAACATTCAAATGAGAAACAAACAAAATGAACCAAAAGGGGCTGGAGTTGTCGGCAAAAATGAACAAAACAGGAGAAAATGATTAGGCCAACTCATAAGGGGCCGTCGCACCTAACGCCTCTCCATAAGCTGCCTGATCAAAAACTAACTAAACCAAGGAATAATCAAAACCGAGAAAACAGGACCATTGACAATCTCCAGCCCGGACTAAGACAACAAAACCCAAGAACCTAGTGCTTCTGAGGAACAAAAGAGGGAAAAGGACAAACAAAATTACCTGTTAATCCAGGAAACCTGAAAAAAAGGAGGAGTGCACAGAAACCTCCTGCTCCTCAGGTCTGTGTGTGTGCCAACAATTGCCCCCTTCTCAGCTCCTCCAAATAGCCCTCCCCTCCCTGAGCGCAGATTGCTCTCAGGTGTGCAGCAGAGGAGAGGAGAGGAAGAGTACCAGGGAGAGACAGAGAGAGAAACAGTGTCACACATAACACCCCTAACAATCTTTGTTGTAGCAATGTCAGTAACTACGTAGCATTGCAGCCAGGTAGCAACCTCAGCGGCAACTTCTCCTTCCCCCCTTGTGGCGCCGGCAGCTGCAACATCAAAACATCATGTGCACCCTCCCCTCCCAGATAGACCTGCCAGTGTGATGTCCTGACATTTTTTGTTGTCAGATTAAGCCCATTGGCTCACAGCAACAGACAGCAGAATGAATGCAGAGATGTTGACAACATAGGCCGGCATGGTGGCACAGCAGGAAGTGCACATGCCTCACAGCAAGAGGGTTGCTGGTTCGATCCCCATGTCGACCAAGGCCTTTCTGTGTGGAGTTTGCATGTTCTCCCTGTGCATGCGTGGACTCCCTGTGGGTACTCCAGCTTCCTCTCACAGACCAAAAGCATGCTCATTAGCTTGATTGGTGACTCTAAATTGCCCTTAGAAATGAATTTGAGCATGTAAGGCTGTCTGTCTCTCTATGTGGCCATGTGATTGGCTGGTGCCTGTCTTCCTGGTATAGACTTCACCCCTGCGACCCCGAAGGGCAAAAGTGGAATGGTTAATGGATGGAAGTTGCAGTTTGGACCTCAGACCAAAGAAAACATATTTTCCAAACTAAAGGGCGAGACAAAAGAAGGTTAGAGACATGCAATAATAACAAAGGTCATGGGAGAACATGCATCCATAAATATTACTATATTTCCCATCATAACATTTATATATGTTGGTTGTTTACAGTAGAGTGATGCAGAGATGACATATTGACCAGGGTTGGGCAACTTTGGTAGGGTCACATTAATTTTATCCTCAGCGGAACAATAAACTTGTTGCTTTCAGATTACTTACTAGATGTTTATTTTACAAACAGTTATTTGTTATTTTAACAAACATTTAGCAGTGCACAAAGGGGGAGTTTTAGAGATTATTACAGCTCTATTTTCCTGGAAATATTGCTATTTTAATGTTTTCATAGTTTTTGTCACGCTACTTCACTAAAATGCATTTTTTGATATTTCAAATTAAATGTTGGGCCATATTGAGAGAGTAGGAGGGCCGCATGTGACCCACCCCTACCCTCATGAAACCTACATGTTTGTTCATCATGGTAATCTTCAATGAATCCTTCCTCATGATTTTTTAAGTTCAAACATTGTCATCAAGTGAAAAGCTGTTATCAAGCTATAATGGCTCTACAATATGGCGGTTGGATCTAAAGGCAGCTGCCACACTTTCAGCGTACAACATCACTTAATGACTTTTTGTTTGAGAATTTCACCCTAACACAGTGATTTTCAAACTGGGGTTCTCTTACCCCCAGGGGTACGCGAAGTGACGTAGAGGGCATGCGAATACCTGTCAGGTTTCAATCAGTTGTTTCAGTAGTTAAAGTTCAAATTAGTGTTATGTTACTTGAGGTCTGTGGTCTCGAGACACTGGTCTCGAGGCCACATTTTGAAGATCTTGGTCTTGTCTCAGACTCCAGAGCATTTTTACTCGGTCTTGTCTCGGTCTCGGACTGGCCGGACTCTGGATTTTTCGTCAAGACCGATCAAGACCAGCACTGATCTGCTGATCTTCAACTTCATTAATGTGAATAAGGAGGAACACTGTAAAAAAACAAAAAGCTTCAATTCATGTGTTCCCCCTGTGATGACTGCAACCTTCCCGGTGCTGTGACTGCGGGACACACACCCCCGGACACAAGCGGGATTGAAAGGTGGGAGACGTCAGAAGGACGAAACTGGCAAGTGAGGAGAGCACGGAGCAAGAGATGTCTGTGAAATCCACAGTAATTAAATTTGGCCTCCTCAACCACAAAGACTTCATGTTCTTTTGGGACAAAAACCATGACAGATTCCCAGCGCCTAAACGCAAAATACGCGCTGTGCGTAGGGCCCCGCGATCCAGGGAGCTACATTTTGGGCAAGGGGACGCATTCTCCGCTGTCTGATGCAGCCATGCTCTGCTCTGTAGACTACAGGCCTGATATTTTCCATTTAAAGTGTGGCTGTTACTGTTGTTGTCAGTCAGTAATGTCATTTTGCAGTGCAGCCAAAGCACATGTGAACATTTGATCTAAATACCGCCTAAATTGCGCAGCATCTGTGCGCGCGCTCCTCCGTGTGCCGGTGAGCGTAAAGACGCAGATGGGCGCGCATCGTAAGGGACAGTGAGGGATCATCAGTAACTTGGTGTGATTTTATAATTCAAACTGTGTCTTGACAGTTCATGTGCTCTGTTTAAGTGAACACAAAGACTTAAAAAAGGCGAGTCAGCCTTTTGATAAAAACTCCACATTCTTCATCAGTCCAGCTCTGAGCTGCTGTTTTCACTCACTCACTGTTTTCTAAATGATAAATTCATCCTGAGGTATCCTCCATCACTTATTTTCCATGATATAAGAACAATCTTTGAAGGATCAAGCGTAAAATACAATCTGGTAGTGCAGCAGTTCTCAACCTGTGGGTGGAGGCCCATAAGTGTACGGTTGTTTAGTTATGGTAGTAAGCTTGGATTTGTAAGTATTTTCTTCCTGAATGTTGTTCAGACTGGGCATTTAATGTAATTTTCAGTTGAACTGTTCCTGATTAATTAAAAGAAAACTAAAATTAAAGAGAGAATGCTCTTTAACTGTTCAACCTTGTCATGGATTTTAAAATTGATTTTGATGGTCTTGGTCTTGTCTCGGTCTCGGCTTGTTTCGGTCTTGGTCTCGACTTGGTCTCAACTCCCAAAAGTCTTGGTCTTGTCTTGGTCTCGGTGCATTCTGGTCTCGGGGAAGTCTTGGTCTTGGATAGTGTGGTCTTGAGTACAACACTAGTTCAAACAGGCAAATGTTTGTATGGTGAGCTTTGATAAAGGCCTGAAGTGTTGGCAGAGAGGTTGGAGGCTGGATTGGTGAGGCATCTTGGGGAAGGAAATCTGTCCTGAATTGTCTAAGATTCTTATAGTAACATAAGTTCAGTCAGACACCCTTCACGTTAAAGCTGTGGTGAGTTTGTACTTTACGCTTTCAAGTTCATTAATGAATATGTTGCAGAAATGTAAATTTCTTTTTTCAAAAGTGAACTGGTGTTACCCAATGAAATTGCTGGTAAATAAATCTGTTTTGTGAGAAATAATTCACTTGAAGAGATTTTTACCTCCACCAAGGAGGTTATGTTTTTGCCGGCGTTGATCAGTCTGTCTGTTTGTCTGTTTGTTTGTCTGTGTTCAAAATAACTTGAAAAGTTCTGAACGGATTTGGATGAAATTTTCAGGAATTGTCGGAAATGGGATATGGAAGAACTGATTAAATTTTGGGGGTGATCCGGATCACCGTCTGGATCCAGGAATTTTTTTAAAGGATTCTTTAACATTGCCAGATAGGACCATTTTCGCCAAAGTGGACCGAAGCTGCTTGGTGGAGGTCTGCGCTCTCTGAGTGCTTTTCTAGTTTTTGTATGTTATGCATGTTAAATGTGGGAGGTGGGGGTGGCGGCAGGCTTACAGACACATTTCTTTTTCTAGCTGCTATAAGTGTGTGAGAGTAGGGGGTACATGGCTGGAGGTCGAGTGTCTGAAGGGGTACAGGCTGTGAAAAGTTTGGGAACCACTGCCCTAACAGAATGAACTGATCAAGCTGATCCACAGTGCCCATGTCTGTGGCTCTCCTGTACCTTTCATAGTTTATTCAAAAAAACATCAGAGAAGATTGTATTGTAATTCACTGTTAGTGTCATTAGTAAAGCAAGAAAACTGTTTTATAAGAAGATGTATTTTTTAAATATCTGTCTGTTAGTCACTGTGAGTCATTGTATGCTTCACATTTTTCCATGGTTGGTTGATACCAAAAAGCAAAACTGTTGTTAGACCACGCGCAGACTGAATAAATCAGCCAGAGAGTCTTGATTCCCTCTTACCATATATAGTTGTTCTAAAAGCATCACACCAGAAAGTCAAAGCCATCAGCAGCAGCTTGTTTGGACAAGTTGGAATTATGTTTTTTTAAGATTATGTTTTTAAAGCTCAAACATAATTCTCAAGTGAAAAATCATTGAAGCTATTCTTTTTCATTTAACTTTTATTTATCCAGGTTTGTCCCATTTAGATCAACAGATCTCTTTTTCAAGGGAGACCTGACACAGAATGACCACAACACAGTCTCATCAAACAGTCACTCAGACTCAAAAAGTAAAAATGAAGTGAGGAAACAATTATACTGTAGGTAGGCATCAATTAAAACAGTGACCATCAGAAAGTCTGGATTCCAAAGTTTTCACAGCAGATTTAAAAACATCCAGAGACACCAAGTGTTGCAGCTCAAATTCGGTCTGCAGATTATTCCAAGCAAAAGGTGCTGAGAAACTAAAGGCCTTCTTTCCCAATTCAGTTTGGACTCTGGGAACAACAAACTGCAATAAGCTCAATGATCTCAGGTTGTGTAATCCATCATTCAAAATGAATAAGGAGGAGAGATAGGCTGGCCCATGGCTATGACTCTCCTGTATGTTTCATTGCTTACTAAAAAAAAACATCAGATATGATTCATTGTGATCCCCAGCTATTTTCATAGTCCTTGTTAGCAGTTTGTCGGCAACCATTCTTTTTAAAACCCAATAAGGCTTTAAAATTGAAAAGAAGGGCAATATCAGATGCATTTTATGATGCAAAATGAACTCTTAAAATCTAGATGCACATTTTCATCATGGACCTTATTTCCATTTTTTTAATACAGCAATATCAGGGCTACTGTGTATATGAAAACTAGAAGGTATTTATCCATCAACAAAAATGGATATATGGACCTGCTTTTAGGAAAAATATGGGCTTTTTAAATCAGTAAAACTCTGGGTTTCAATTAACAATTATTTTGCAATAAAATTTTCGATACCTGCTCCTAAAGAGGGTAAAAACAGGTTTTGGGCCACAATTAGCACAGCAGAATAACACTCCATATCACAAGCTCAAGTCACCTCAGACTTGTTTCTAAACATGAAAATGCAGTCACTGTACTCCAGTGACCTCCACAGTCATCAGATCGACCGGAAAAAACACAGATCGACCAGATTGACCAGACAATTGGACTCGAGTCATAGAGACTCGGACTCGAGTTGTCTTGAGTCGCTAATTTGACGACTTGCGACTCGCCAGGTAAAGACTCAGGACTCGACTCGGACTCGGGAGACTATGACTCCAGACTCGACTTGACTTGAGACAACATGACTCGGAAAAATTGTAGCATATGTTTTTTTTTACGTGGATATCATATCATTCTAGCATGATCAGAGCGCTCCGTGTGCACGCTGCGCTCTCTATCAGGTTTGGAAAGGCTCCGTATTTTTTTATGTAAGCGAGAAGCACTGACAGGCTGGAAGCACACACGCACTGTGATTGTTACATGCGATGCTCAGACATTATATGAAGAGCCAGACAGGAGACCAGAACATGTGACCGGAGCGCGGAGCAGTTTATTCAAAAAAGCTGGAGCGGCACCTCATCTGTCGCTCCTTCCCGCTCCAATTTCGCTCCGGTACCGCTCACACCAAGCGTCTAAAGCATGTCTCACACAGAGTGCATCTGCGTGTAATTAATTGTTCAGCCACCCACACTGTTTTCTGTCGGAAACTGGACGTTGACAACTCGGATCAGCACTGCGGACAGCGCAAAAGCTCTCAGACCTCAGTGCAGGTCACCTGCAATCGTCTAATTTTTTTTATCCAGTATATGCGATGTGCTTCCGTATTTTCGGTGAGTGAGTGGTGAGTGGTTTGAGTGGAGTGGGTAGAAATTTGAGGGTGAGAGCGGTAATGAGCGGAGCGGTGCGGGGTGCGAGAACAGCTGTGTGAGCGAGGAGCGGAAATCTCACTGCTCCACTCTGCTCACATGCTCTGCAGGAGACATACGGAGCTCTTACCTTTTAGATTCACTTTATCCCCACCCATAAATTCAAGTGCAGATTTAAAGAATAAAAAAACATTATTTGATTTTTATTTTAATCAAGAGGGCGTTTAAAAGGCATTCTTTTTATCAAATAAAAAGCGTACTCTAATTTGCGCAATTTTAGAGTCTAATGCGTCACTATCGTTTCATTACATTCATTAAAATGCAAAATGCATTTCTCCTCTCCTCTGACCCTCCTCCGACCTGTCGTCTGACTATTTACGCTGCATGCTGCGCAAGACATCCTCTCTCTCCTGCACAGAGTCTGATTATTCATATAAAAACATTCAACAAAACAAACGCTGCCTTCAGTTAAACAGCGCAGAACATGAATGAAACATTCACTGATTTAACTAACGCTTTCACACAAAGCAGAGAAAGGAAGGAAAAGCTGAGGAAGAAGAGAGATTTTCATCCGATGTACGTGTGAACATTGTGTGTGGGGCTCTAATTTCCTGGCGCAACTCAGAGTGGCACAGGGTGGCGCAGCCTGGTGCACCCCCCGCAGTGGTAATTTTGTCCGGCGCACCGCCGTGCGCAGCCAATTTGGCAATTTGGTAGACCGGCTGCGCCGAGATGGGTGTGACGGCGCACCAGGGGGAGGTGTCCAAACATTCAGCTTGACACAGTGTCAATTTCGTGCCAAAAAAAAAACGCGCAGAAGGTGCGCTGAAAGCTCGCCGGCTTCAACCTGGTCTATTCTCGGTGCAGGCGAGGTGCACCCCGGCAGTGGTAATTTGGCTGACAGGCGCACAGTGCGCACACGTCACCAAAACCTCACAGGCAGGTATCCAGAGTGTCAGGCACATTTCAATGCAACAAACATAATCTAATTTCGTAGACCAGGCCCTGGACACACCCCGTTGGCGCAGTGTGTCCAGGGCATTTTTCAAGTTTCGTGCACAGCGCAGTCTGGCGCAGGGAGGCACACCCACGCCTCTGTTCTTCCCACCTGTGCAGGTAGCAGATAGGGAGGAGAGAAGACGTGAGTGGGTTTAACACAGCCCAGTGTAATCTTCACCAATCAAATGAACGCCTCTCCTCGCCTTTAAATGCGCCGCGGGCCAGGCGCAGTGACAATTTCACCTCGGTGGAGAAGAAGGTCAGAGCCGCTGTCATTTTTGCAACAACTGGGGGAGCGCAGGGGCCACCGGGCTGCACATGGGAGGCCATGATGCTTGTCACCGTGTGGACCACCTCACGGGACAGATGTAATCTGTTCTTGTCTCATAAATATGAGTACAAAATGAGATAACAGAAGCCGGATACTCCGTATCGGATGATGTGGCTGTTTGTGGTTGGCTGAGAGATGTGAACTCGATGGTTTGCGTCACACTTCCAGCTGCCGTCAGGTTGATTTTCCATTATGACAAACGTCTCTGATCTGATATCAGATGTGACGGGACAATTAATATAGATACAAATGTATGTGCTGGTTCAGACGGTTACATTAAATAGTGGTTGCTGTGACTGTTTATTGCATTGAAATGCAGAGATGGCAAAAGTACCCAGATTCCTTACTTGAGTAGAAGTAAAATACCTTTGTAAAAAAATTACTTGAGTAAAAGTAAAAAGTACTGATCCAAATATCTACTCAAGTAAAAGTAAAAAGTACATGTACTCAAAAGTACTTTTAAAAGTAAAAAGTATTTCTATTGCACAAGTCACTGGCTGCACAGCTATTAAACAGGATAATTTATATGGAATCTACTTTAGCAATGTTATTGTTTGAATAAAAACTACCTGCCTAGTATCCTAATGTACTTCACTATATAGTCCTTTAGGCAGTTGTTTTGTACACTTAAGGTTAACACATCACACTTCTGAACATTGAATTTTGGACCAGGATTATTTTCTAAACTATGGTGTCACAAATCATGTTTATAGGCCCAACTCTTAATCAACCTTTTTAATAGCACTTTTTTAATAGCACACTGAAGACATTTTTGCAACATTTTCACCTGATTTATAGCCTACACTGTCCAGTGAAAACAGCTCTGAGACCCACTTATGGGCCTCCACCCACAGGTTGAGAATCGCTGCACTAGCAGGCCTAGATTGTATTTGGAGCTTGATCCGTCAAAGATTGTTTTTATATCATGGACAATATGTGATCCAGGATACCTCAGGATGAATTTATCATATGGACAACAGTGAGTAAGTGAAACAGAGAGTCAGAGCTGGACTGATGAAGAATGTTGAGTTTTGATTCATCAGGCTGACTCGTCATTTTTTAAGTATTTGTGTTCACTTAAACAGAGCACATGAGCTGTCAAAACACCGATAGAATTATAAAATTACACAAAGTGACTGATGATCCCTCACTGTTCCTGCGCTGATCGTCTATCTGCGTCTTTACGTTCACCGCACACGGAAGAGCGCGCGCCCAAAGACGCTGAGCAATTCGGGAGGCATTTGGATCAAATGTTTACATGTACATCGGCTGCACTGCTAAATGACATAACTGTCAGACAACAAAGATGGCAGCCACACTTTAAATGGGAAATATCAGGCCTGTACTCCACAGAGCGGATCATGGCTGCATCGGACAGCGGAGAATGCGTCCTCTTGCCCTGCGCACAGCGCGTGTTTTGCGTAACGGGAGGGGCGGCGCTGCTTAAGCTGTCCATATAAAGTAAGGAGCCTTTTTTGGAAATGTAAGGAGTAGAAAGTAAAGACATTTATGTTGAAAATGTAACTGAGTAAAAGTAAAAAGTCGTCAGAGAAATAAATACTTCTAAAAGTACAAAGTACCTGAAAAATCTACTTAAGTACAGTAAGGAAGTATTTGTAATTCGTTACTTGCCATCTCTGTTAAAATGTGCCTGACACTCTGGATACCTGCCTGTTTTTGGTGATGTGTGCGCTATGTGCGCCTGTCAGCCAAATTACCACTGCACGGGGTGCCTCGCCTGTGTGGTGAATAGACCAGGCCGGAGCTGGCGAGCTTTCAGCACAGCTTCCACGCGTTTTTCTGGCACGAAATTGTCACTGCGCCAAGCTGAATCTGTCGATACCTCCCCCTTGTGCGCCGTCACACCCATCTTGGTGCAGCCGGTCTACCAAATTGCTAAATTGGCTGCGCAAGGTGGTGCGCCTGACAAAATTACCACTGCGCGGGGTGCGCCAGGCTGCGCCACCCTGAGTGGCGCCAGGAAATTAGAGCCCAAAGACTTAAAAAATGATGAGTCAGCCTTTTGATGAATCAAAACTCAACATTCTTCAGCAGTCCAGCTCTTGTTTTCACTCAATTACTATTTTCTAAATGATAAACTCATCCTGAAGTATTCTGGATCACTTATTCTCCATGATATAAGAACAATCTTTGAAGGCATTGATTTGATTTTAATTTATTTATTTGATAGGGACGACGCAGTTTAACATAGTTCCATCATTGAGAATGAATCTGACGTGATGCACAGAGAGTTTATAGCAAATGATCAAGCTTCAAATACAGTCTAGTGCTGCGGTTTGTAATCTGTGGGTGGAGGCCCATAAGTGGGTCTCAGAGCTGTTTTCAGTGGACGGTGAATAAACCAGACTACATCACTGGATAGATAGATAGATAGATAGATAGATAGATAGATAGATAGATAGATAGATAGATGAAAAAATGAACAGAAAATGATGAAAGAAAGATTGATGGATAAATGAATAAATGAAAAATGATTAATAAAGACAGATAGATGAGTGAATAAACAAAGTGATTAATATAGATGATCCTGAACAACGGACCATGCCCCCCCATCCCAAAGCATCAAAGTGAGGGGAAACACTGATTTTACTTGGGAAAGGTTGCATTTCCCCAGCTCTTGTTTCCTTTTAGAGAGCTTATTTTTTAAATATTCTGATATTCTTAAGTTAAATGTTGTTTTTATATAAGTATTTGCTGTGTGCTGTTTACAGAAGCACTTTGCACTGTTCATTCATACTGTAACTTTGTTTGCCTTTGTTAAGGTAGCTACCTCTAAAAAAATACACTTTAAAGAAATGTCAGAAAGGCAGTTTGAGCCTGCAATTTAGATGTTGCAAAATGTTCCAAATAAACACATTTTTTGTAGCAAAACATGTCATTTCTTTAATGGATTGTAGCCTTTCCCATCTACCTCAGTATAAATGATCAGACATGTAATGTTGTCATGGATAAATGAACAGCTTTATGCTGGTTTAGTCCATGCAGGCTAGTCTGCAGGCTCTTTTTTGACAATGACCTTCGGAAAATAAGGTTTCTCTCTTCAAGATATAAACCTGAGTGCTTTTTTAGGTGGGCTGGGGAACAATGGTGAGGGTCTCGACTTGACTTGACTGGACCAAACCTGTGACTCGACTTGACTTGACTTGCCCAGAGCAGAAAAAACGTAGGACTTGCTTGAGACTTGGACCCAAATGACTTGACTCGACTTGGGACTCAGATCGAAGGGACTTGGGCAATTGTCTGGTACCTGACATCTCTGATTGACTGTTGTGGAGCCTTTTACTCACAGGAAGTCTTGTATCTTTCACGTGCTCCGTGAAACTTCTGTCTTTAACTCATTATTTACATCCTTCCTCTCCTATTCTTCTTCCTACACTTTAACACCCTGTTGTTAATGCACTGTCTGACCTCATTAGGTCGAATCAAAAGAGCTAAAGTCTGTGTCAATTTGACAAAAACACACAGGAATTCAACGTCTGACGCACTCACCAGGATTTTTTTCACTAACTGCTCTCTAGGCACGATTTCCCACTGGCTGCATCCTGACTGCTCTCATGAGACACAATGTTATGATGTTAGTCAGTCCACTGAATCCAGCAAAAGTCAATTTAATACAACCTCTGAGTTCATGCTTTCTCTGTCTGTGATGCTCTTTCCCTCAAAAAGACCTCAAGCAGCCATAAAGTTATGCTTTTGTTTACTAACTCATGTTCTTAAAATGTTGGTTTTGGCTGTATAAAGCAGTAAATAATGCCAACAGAACTTTGGTACATTTATTTTCCATCCCCATTTGAGCCTAAATAGCAGATTTGGTGCAGTAAGCAGGACAGCAGACAGATACTTCCCTCAGGATTTAGAAAAGATCAATAAGCTAAAATAACAAGGAGCTAAAGTGGACAAACACTGAACCGTCATCCAAAAGCACAAACACAGGACTCCAGTTCAACCTTTAATGTCAAAGCTAACAGGCTCAGATAACAGCTGATAGCACATAACAGATGTGTTAATGAACTGAATGAAGGGACATCAGCTATAGGCTCTGACTTATGAAAGTCTGAATATATCATAAACGCAATCACCATCTCCTGTAGCTCTATAATTCATCCACTTTCTGTTCCCCTTAAAAGGAATATATGCCTGAAGTGATGCTAAATCCGATGTTTATCTCTGTAAGGTGGCAAATCATGTTTTGAGTTGCGCTTTCAGTTTTACAAACTCCAACTGCATGGTTCTAGAGCCTGAAAATGCACTAATGTAAACTAGTCAGCCCTTAGCAGCCCCACTCAGTTCAATCATTTTTCTAGGGAAAAACCCCCTAAATAGCAATGCTAATTTTTGTTAGCATGTTTACCGAGTTTTTCATTATGTGTTAGCATCAAGCTAACACACTTGTTGCTCATTGTTAATAAATGCATACAGCTTGTAACAGGCCTTATAATAGCTTTGTTGCAGAGTATATCCCACTGTTTTTGACACCTAATCTGATGTTGTAACTGTGTAAGGAGAAAAACCATGTCATATTTTGCATTTTTGGTTTTATAGAGCTATTTTGTGTGAGGTCTCAATGAGCAGCAAAGCTAAGAATAAGTTGTTTCTTATGTCACATGTACCAGAGGCTGGTCTTATGGAGCCAAAACACTGACAGTGAGATTTGATTTTAGTGCAGGTCACCCTCAATCGTCTAATTTTTTTTTTTTTTTCTGTCCAGTGAATGCAATGCGCTTCCATATTTTTGTTAGAATGAGCGGAGAAGTATTGTTGACCCTGGTGCTTAAAAATGCAGTTGGCTTGACCGCAGTGTGATTAGAGTGGAGTGGGTAGAAATTTAAGTGAGCAGCGGAGCGGTAATGAGCGGAGCGGCACTAATCTAAAATAGTCAGCCACAGCAATCTCCCTCAGTTCAAAAATATTTCTTGGTAAAACCCCTAAATAGCAACGCTAATTTATTAAGTGATGCTAAATCTGATATTGTAACTAGGTGTGGTAACAAATCGTATTGGTTTACATTTTTTGTTTTACAGAGCTATTTTTGTAAGGTTCAGTTTGCAATGTAAATCAGTCGGCCACTGGCAACCCCCTAAATCAACGTTATTTTCCCATAAAATTGATTAAATTTCAATGCTAATTTCTGTTAGCATGTATATGGAGTTTTCCATTATGTGTTAGCTTCAAGTTAACCAAGTTTTTGCTTATTTTAAATAAATGCATGCAACTTGTAATGGGCCTGAATATAGCTATGTTAAAAGTAAATCCCGCCCTTTATTGATGCCTATTGCTTAATCTGAATTGCATTTATTTTTCAAATCCAGGCCAACTGCATGGTTCTAGAGCCTCAAAATATGGGTGATGCACTTGTTTATAAGCTCAATCTACATTAGTCTCATATCCTCCCATCCTGTCCCTATCATGTCTTCTACCCTGAGATGTCACTCTTTTTTGAACAAACTCATCTTCATTTTTAAACCTCACCTCTGATTGCAGTCTCTATAAACTCAGCTAGTTTGATCCTAATCTTCACCAAGAATCCTTGGGAACTGTGTCACCAGAGGAGAGTAGAGCCAATTAGGGTCAAAACTGCTAGCCTATATCGTGAACACAAGTCTAACTCAGAGACATGCAGGGATAAAAACATGTCAGCCTGAAGTTGGCACAGGATGCACAGACGATCAACCATTCCAGGCAATGTTCTCCTAAGTTCACAGAAGAAAATCAAAACTTAAACACTCCCATGGGTCTCTTAAATGTTACTCTGAGGCTAAACTGATCTGTCACTAGAAGCAAATATCTACAAATAAATCCCAACTAGGACTACCCCTGGCAGTTGTTTTATTAGTGAGTTGTACAACTGCAAGAGCAGAGAGTCAAAAGTAGGGCAGGATAGTTTTTTTGTGAATCCATATTATGTAGATATCTTATAAGCAAGATAAACACGAGACAAAACTAACTTGAACTTTCAAGTCACCAAACACATCCTGTACATCCCCGATTCAGAGAGGAAATTTGTGCAAAGTTTGAGAAAAGATAAACTGAGAAATTGTATCTACAGGCCAGGGATCATGATGAGGCAAAATGACATTGAGTTTGAACTTAAAAATGTTGTCAGTTCATCCCCAGTAAGAGCAGGCATACCTGCAACATTTGAAAGGAATCCCTAAAAGCGTTCTTGAGTTAAATTTTTTATATATATTGCTGTATGTATTTGCTACCTCTGCCAAGGAGGTTATGTTTTTGCTGGCTTATTGTTTGTTTGCTTATCTGTTTGCTTTTTTGTTAGCAAGATTACACAAAAACTACTGGACGGATTTTGCTGATATTTTCAGGAGATATTGGTAATGGCCAAACTTAGAAATTATTAGATTTTGGTGATGATACGTACATAATTGTCTGGATGCAAAAAAAAAAAAAAAACATATGTTAACATTGGGAGGAATTTAAAAAAAATCTTATCTCTGCCATTTCTTTATAGATTTGCTTTCAGTTTACAGGATAATATTGGGTCCATGTCTCTATCATCAAGATAAATTTCATCTGGATCCGATCCCTGACGTCACAAAAAACATAGCACTTTATAATGGGAAATCCAAATGAGGACATTCAGCAATTCATATCAAATCAAAATATGAAGTGATGTTCCCAAATTTGATGTTCCAAACTTGTGTTCATACAGGATAACAGCATCCATGTATGTGCTGAGTTTGGTCCAGATCCTGGCAGTAATCTGGATCTGGTGATCCAGAATTGTGTCTTTTACAGGGGTTGTGGAAAAGCTACTGTCAGAGCTGAGGTGCTTCACGGAGGTCTGGGCCCTCTGAGTGTTTTTCTAGTTTGGTATTGTTCTGTCTGTCTGCGGGTTTGTTTTTTTATGTTTTTCGTTTTTTTAACAGTATTTATTGTTGTTTTTTTATGTATTTAAAGCCCAAATTTGGGACAGGCATTGCAAATTAGCTCAGGCTAAATACTGTAGTGTGTGGCAACATCCTCTTGCTTCATACTGTTCCTATACACATAAGCATGGGTTGAATGTGAGGCTTCATGACCTTGACCACTGACCTGTAATTTCCAACTTCTAAGCAAGTCGGAATGTAGATCTTCGCAAAGTCTGTCAAGAAAGCAAATTTAAAATATACAATATCACTTTCATTGTGTTACAAGTGATTATTATGGAGCCTTGTGACCCTGATCTGTGACCTGTGACTTCCAAAATTTAATTTGTAAGTACTTTCTTGAAGAAGAATATTTATTCAGTTCTCGTCATATCTCACTCACAAGCAAATGATGAGCATGAGGCATAACAACCTTTTACAGCATACCTTCAAAATCAAATCAGTTTATCCTTGAGCCAGAGTGGGCAATTGTGCAAAGTTTAAAGGAAATCAGAAATGACTTTTCTCCATCATGAAACACATATTTCATTGTCTTCTCTGCCGCGGTCATTAGTAGTACTTCCACAGTAATTGTAAATAATCCAGCTATGATCTAAATGCTGAAGCTGGCCTTTACCTTTTCTCTTCCTCATGGTGCTGCCCTCCAAGATCTCCTACCACCTTAGAGGAAACAACTGGATATTTGGTGAAGCCATGGATCATTTTGTCACATTTTCAGGTTTTACACTTATCTTTCTTTAAATTATAGAATTTTTTTCTTAATGAACCTAAACAGGTTCATATTTTGGAAGTACATTAAAAAACCTGATTTGCAAATTCATATCATAGATTCATATCTAATAAAGCCCAAGAAAACCTCAGTATTAGAGCACCATAAATATGACCTTTTTAATAGCAGTTTTCAACATACAGCTGTCTCTGCTGTTCTTGATTTGACCACACGGTGTCACTGATGCTTCACTGCAGCCAGCGCATGCATGCACTCATCGAAGAACATCAGTTTTCTAATGTGTTTATTTAAAAAAAAAAATTGTTTGTCCCAACAAATAACATTCAGAGCACCAAGATGGAATGATCACAGCGTGAGGCAGAGAGGAGCTTGGTTCCTTTATAGATGTAGTCGAGGAAATGAGTAGGAAACGAGGAATGTCCTGTCCTGATTGAGCCTCCTCGTGTTTCTCTGCTCCATTATTTCCCATCTGATGTCAAAAAAAAAGAAAAACACAAGAGTTAAGAGTTACTTTCTAGAGTTTACTTACTTTGTCATCTTGAGTTATTTTGTTGAAAACACAATTAAATACCTCATTTGTTATGTTTCTTCCAGATGTCCAGATACTCCTGCACATCATCAGGAGATCCCAGGACCACTGGGACCCTCTGGTGGATGGAGGTGGGCTGGATGTCCAGAACATTCATGGATCCTGTGGTGGCCATGCCTCCTGCCTGCTCCATGATGAACGCCATCGGGTTGCATTCATACAGCAGCCTCAACTGCAGGAAAAGAAACAGGGATACAGTGACTGCAGGTATCACAAGTCTACTTTTAGACTGTAGTAGTGGCTACATCAGTGGTCTTAATGGCCTCTAATTTAATTTTAGAGTAATTACAACTCAACAGAAATACTCCTAACATTTTACACCAGTATATTTGACTGTAATCTATGATGTAGCCTACTGTTTAGATGAAAACAAATTATTTAGGTGAGCCATATTTTCAGGGAATGGCTTGATCAAAATATCTGTACAGAAATAATCCAAATTATTTCATTGTTGGACAGTTTTTGCAGATTTTATGCCACATGCACATGAAGCTTGATGGGAGAGAGAGGGTGCACTAAATTTAATCAGTCGGCAAAAACAGAAGCCCCCTAATCAATGTTATTTTTAGGTAAACTCCCTCTAACAGCAATGCTAATTTTGTTATCATGCATATGGAATTTATCATTATGTGTTAGCATCATCTAACAAACTTGTTGCTCATTAAAATAAATGCATGCAGCTTGTCGTGGGCCTTAATTTAGCTTTGTTGAGGAGTATATCTCATTGTTTGTTGACACTTAATCTGATGTTGTAACTTTGTATGGTGACAAATTTACAATTTCAGATTAATTTCGGCTCCATAAAAAATATTCCTAACATTTTATACCAGTATATTGGACCACATTTTTCATGCAGCCTACTGTTTAGATAAAAAAAATTATTAAGGTGAGCCTTATCCTCAGGGTATGAATTGATAAAAATATCCGTACTTTGACAGAAATAATCTAAAATTATTCTGTTGTTGGACAGTTTTTGCCGATTGTATGCACATGAAGCCAGATCAGTCTCAATACCAACTAGAAGTGCCCCGATGGCAAAAATACAAAAAAATCTTCACCATTTTCTGTTGTTCCGAAAAAATTTGGAAAACTACCCTGGAGTTCAACAGTAACAAGTCCTGTAAATAAGATCCTGGATCCATGTCCGCACAAACCTCCACCAAGGCATTTCCAACATTGTTGAGCAAGTTATTGTCAAAAATGTAGAAAAAACTGCCCTATTTTACTTGGAAAAATCAGTTTTTTACTTCTAGATTCAGACAACACCAAAATCCAGCCAGTTCTCCCGTGCGCCAGGACCAAAATTCCCTAAAGATGTAATCAGAATGTTTACAACTTATAATTATTCGCAAAAAATGTGAAGAAAATCAAAAAATTCACCCCAGTGTTACCAAATCCTTCCAAAAAAAAAAACCCTGGAGTCACACCCAGATTTGGGTCACCACCAAAATGTAATCACTCTTTTCTTGTCATATGACCAACGTTCCCTGAAAATTTAATGAAAATCTGTTCAGACCTTTTCGAGTTATCTTGCTCACAGACAAACAAATCAACTGTGAAGGCCACATATGAGTAATCTTCACTCTCTGAACACTTTCATACCTCATTAGCACAAATCTCTTCATTTTGCAGTTACAAAAACACATCTTCAAATTGATTTGATTCAGCATTTGGTCTTAATCTGCTTAAATCAAGTGCTCACATTTCATTCTTAGTAAGAATTAACACGTGTTTCTGTTACTAATTATTTTCTCCTTTCTCGAAGTTACCTGGATGTCGGGGGGAGGGGGACTTCCTGATGAGGCAAAAGGTGAGGCAAAGGGCTGGCAGGACCTTTATGCTGGAGCCAGTTCATTGGAACAAACCAAGTCCTCTAAGTCACGGGGGGATCTGGGTTTTAGTTAGGTTTGCTTTGTGTTTGGTTAAATGTGGCAGCCATTTTGTTTCCCCCTTGTGTTTCATTTTGGTTTTAAATATTCTCCCTCTGTCTGTTTTTGAGTGCACACTCTATATTGTGTCTAGTTTATTTAGAGTTATATTTAGTTGATCTCTTTTATAGACTTTGATCTGAAATTTTGTTTTTTAAAGTTTTTTTTTTTTTTTAGGAAAACACAAAGCCCTATGTTTTAAAAACACTCTACCGGAGTGTTTCCTGAAAATATAATAACATATTTTGTCTTTAAAAAAGTATCAAAGCAAGTATGTTAAGTAAATACAGGGTCTTGCTATGTTTGTTTTGTGGCAAAATGTGCATTAACATGTTTTTTTTTGTTGTTTGTTTGAGTTGTTGGTTGTTTTTGAAAATAAGAAATAATGAAAAGTAAAAAGGCATGTTGGTCTGCAGCTCTTGTTAATTTGTATTATGTGTTTAGTAAATGAATATCTTGTAAGAGAGCGACAGACTCTTTAAGATTTTTCTTCTTTCTTCTCCTTTTCATTCACGTTTGAGATTTTTTGGTTTGTATTGATTGTTTTATTTAATGACAGAATGAAATGAAGTCCTAAACTAAACTAAACTTTTTCCTAAAAATTAATCCTGTGTTTTGTGACTTTACTGCCTGCCCCCTACACCAACTAACAAACCATCCAACCAACAAACAAATAAACTAACTAACAAACAAAAAAACACGTAAATTGGTCTTTTGTCTGTAAGCATGTACAAACCCCAATTCCAGTGAAGTAGGCACATTGTGTAGAACTTAAACAGAATACAATGATTCTCAAACCTTTTTTTGACCTATATTCTATTGAAAACACAACATATGTAATGTTCAACCTGATAAACTTCATTGGTCTTCATCAAATAATTACTTGTTTTTAATTTGATGCCTGCAACTCTTTCCCAGAAAGCTGGGACAGGGGCATCAAAAGACTAGTAAAGTTGGGAAATGCTCAAAAAACACCTGTTTGGAACATCCACAGGTGAACAGGTTAACTGAAAACAGGCGAGTTTCATGATTTAGTACAAAACTCAGTCATTGACATGCAAGGAATGTAGTGATTTTATCATCTACAGTCTAATATCATCAAAGGATTCAGAGAGTCCAAAAATAAATCTGCATGTAAGTGACAAGGCCGAAAAACAACACTGAATGCCTGTGACCTTCGATCCCTCATGCAGCACTGCATCAAAAACCAGCATCATTCTGTAAAGGATATCACCTCATGGGCTCAGGAACACTTCAGAACACCATTGTCAGTTAACACAGTTCATCTCTACATCTACAAGGTCATGGTCAAACTCTACCATGTTGACAAATATCAACAACACCCAGAAACACCATGGACGTGGTGTCCTCCGGGCTAAAGAGGAAAAGGCTCATTCAGACTGTTATCAGAGCAAAGGTCAAAGGCCAGCATCTGTGATGGTATGGGGGGGTGTTAGTGCCCATGGCATGGGTAACTTGCACATCTGTGAAGGCTCCATTAATGCTGAAAGGTACAAGTTTTGGAGCAACATGTGCTGCCATCCATTTTTTCAGGGACGCCCCTGCTTATTTCAGAGACAATGAAGACACATTCTGGTCATGTCACAACAGTGTGGCTTCAGAATAAAAGAGTGCAGGGACTAGACTGACCTGCAGTCCACACCTGTCTCAACACCCTGGACTGAATTTTTACATCAAGCAAGAACGGGAAAGAATTCCAAAGCTTCAACAGTTCGTGTTCTCAGTTCACAAACACTTATTGAGTGTTGTTAAAAGTTAAGGTGATGTAACACAGGGGTAAACGTATAGTGAATGAGCAAATATTTGAAAAAAAAGCATTAAGTTCATCAGTTTTAACATTAGATATCATGTCTTTGTAGTGTTCCCATTCATTGTAAAATCATTGTATTCTGTTTCTATTTGCTCTGAACATTCATACTGACCTTGCCCTTTGGACTCTTGACATTAGCAGGATATAAAAAGATCCCTCCGTACACTAAAGTACGATGGACATCAGCAACCATAGAGCCAACATACCGACTGCCATATGGAGCAGAACCATCCTAGAAAAACACAATATCATCATCTTACAATCGGAGCATTAATGTAAAAAATCTGACATAAAAATGAATGGGTCCAGTTTTGTAATGTGAAGGCGTGCTACCTCTGGGTATTTCTTCTTTTGCAGGTACTCTGTCACATCGGGGTAAAAATGCTGTGCGTATCCTTCATTCAAACTGTAGATTTTCCCCTTTTTCTTAATTTTTACATCTCGGTCAACCAAGATGAACTCACCAATAGACTGAAAAGAAGTGCACAACATCAATGAAATATAGATAAAAACTGGAAAAGGGATCAAAAACTAGTGATGGATTATAGTTGAGCTTTGAGCTTTGATCTTACCGGGTCGAGCATAAAGCAGTTTACTCCCTGACCCGTGGAGAGGACCATCATGGTGGCGCTACCATACAGAGCGTAACCTGCTGCTACAATGTTTCTTCCGGGCTGAAGAGCGTCAGCCTCAACTGGCTCATCATCCGAATCCTGTGGAACAGCATTGATAAAAAAAAATGGCACAGTGGTACTTGCTAATCTTTGATAAGCATAAAGAGCAAATGCATAAGTTGTAATGCAAAACTTCACTTATAGTGCCAACTTCACAGGGCCCTAGGTAATGTAGACTTCACCACAAGAGCCTATTTAAGTATCAAGTCATGGAAAATTGTTATTTAAAGGGATACGCCAACATTTTTATTTTTTTCATGTCTTGCCTCACCCCAGAGTCCACGACAAGGAGACAGACACCATTCTTTGACTGTGCGTGCAGTAACAAGGAAGAGATGGACAAAGCTTGCCCACCGCTAATTAGCTTAGCTCAAACACTGGGAGTCAATGGGTCGTGTTAGCCTGCCTCTGCCTACAGTCATCAGATAAACTCTTCAGCAACTCTAAATGGTCCTGTGTGCCTGTTGTGACATATTTCTTTACTGCGTTATGTTACGTTATCTTCTTCTATCATCGTATTATCTTCTTCTACTCGTAAACAGAGGCGTTGTTTTGTTGACCTACTTCCACAGTGGTTTGTGCTAGAGATGTGACGTTTGTGAACAAGTTGAGTCTTATGTACAGCTCTTTTAAGTGAACAACGAGAACCAATCCACAGCTGTGAGGGAGCCGTTCATTTAAAAACCATTTTGAAATTTGCAGGCAATTTGCATTCACTGAAGAGAGCTGTTCAACAGACTCGACTCGTTTGCGAAAGTCACATCTTGTAAGTAGGTCAACAAAAAGTCAACAAAGCATTCTTTAGACGCACAGTCTAAAGAATGGAGTCTATCTGCCTGTCATGGACTCAGGACTGAGGCAAGACACGGGGAAAAAAAGGTTGGCGTATCCCTTTAATGCCATACAGGCTGGTAACAGTATCAGTATTGATCATCAGAAAGTATTTTCATAGCTACTTACCTTTTTGTAGATGGCAAAAATTGTTCCAATTGAGACAAGACAGTCGATGTTTGAGGAGCCATCCAGTGGGTCAAAGCAAACGATGTATTTCCCCTGTTAGGTAAGAGTAAATACTCTGAATACTAAATAAATACATAAATACAAGACATTTCTGTTATTAATTATTCTTTGTTCAAACGATTTTTCCTTTGGGGGCTGCATTGTATTGAACTGACAAAAGAACACCAAGGTGCTACTTTTCTTTGGATGCTACAAGTTGCTTTCAAAGTAATATAAGACACTGTAGGACATTGTTTTGTTTTGTTTTATATGTATACAGGGTGCAATTTGCTGTTGAGAACAGAATAGACTCCCCCCTTTTCCCTCTGGTTTCCCTTTCTCTAAAAGTAATTCTTATCTCTGGTAGAGAAAGGCTTCGTCTGTTCCTCTGCTCTGACTGAATCCATTGTCTACGTCTGACAATAGATGGAAGCATCTACAAAGCAATTCAAACAGCAATTTTAGGCCTGGAATAAATCAATACACGGCTCTTGGTGATTTCATTAGATGGCTGATATTGCTATAGGCATGATGACATGCACAAACTAGCTAAAAAAACAGCATGCCACAATACTTTGGAGAACAAAATTAAAGGAATAACACCTGAAACAAAAGCAAGATTAGTCAGTAGGGGGTTGAAAATATTAAACCACCACCCATGGACACATCTGCCACCAAGGCTGAGCATAAGGGGGGATAAAGGGGAAAGCTTTCCTGGGCTGAGCTGCTGAAGGGAGCCCATGGAGGCCATTATGTTGGAGCAATAATTATCAATTCACATTCTAAATAACTAACATTATATACTGAATCAGTAAAGGTACATTTTCCAAGAACTGTTTATTATTATTAAAAAAAAAAACCTCTTAAACTTAAATATCACAAGCCTGCTACTTTCTTTCTTGTTTTTTTTGTTTTTTTTAATGTTGCTGTGGGCGATCTAAATGAAATTAACTGTTGTGCCAGCAATGCTGGACTGATTTTAATAGTGCCAGGACCTTAAAAACAATCGGGATGCAAGAAAAGAGAGGAAAATGGTGGACCTGGCAGGGTCACAGACGATAACCTTCTGATCCTTCTTTTCAGCCAGCTTCAGAAGCTGATCTGGATGATGCACGGAGGCCAAATGAAGCGAGGAGACTAGACCGAATGCAACAGAAACTTTCTGTTTCGCCTCTACTCTTGTTGCCATGGCTATGTTTGCTTCCTGCTTCAGCCAGCTTGCTCTCTGATTGGCTTTGTTTCATTTCATGTTCACATTTAATATTTATGATTTGAAGGTTGGTGGCCCTGATGCTCTTCAGAGACTATTAAAAGCCTTTTAACAACCCTCACACTGCAGGATAATCAGGTAGGACAATCTTTAGGATCAATAGAAAATCAGGCCTTTGCTGACTTTGGTCAGATGTGGGGATCCGAGCCAAAACTGGGGTCAATCATCTTGTGGTGTACCATGCTTTGGGCAAGTGATCAGATAAACAGACAAATTAAACTTCATATCAGTTTGTTTGTTTTTTTTTTGTTAAAAGTAGGGCTGCCTGGATGGAACTTTTTTGGTGGTATTGGCCAAGATCAAGTACCCTGTTTTCATACCCTCTGATCTGGATCTACGATGATGGCTTTCTCGTCCTCCTCTGACACCAGCACACAGGAAGTGAATGAAGACTTGATCATGTTGACGACCAGGTCATTGGACAGGACATCCAGCTTCTTCACCTGGTCTCCTGTTACGTTGGTGCTTCCTGCGATCCCATATCTTACAAAAGAAGAAGGACAAAATACTTTAACAAAAATCTAAGTAAAAGCAAATCTGGCACACTAGATTGCCTGTTTCACATAACAATTGGATGTATTTCACAGTTATTTGGGCAACATCTTTATTTTAGTGTTCAGAGGGGCAGAAGCTTTCAAAAAATCTGATAGATGAATGTTCTGTGCATCACATTCATTTGGAAGCTTCCAATCACTTCTCGCTTTCAGGACAACTGAACCACACTCATCACTACTTCCTGTTTCTCCTGAATGATGCTGATAAGCCTGCTCAAACAAATGAATCAGCTTGAAGCTCTCGGTGTGGGTCTGCCTGATAACAGACATGAGATCTAGCTGATCCATCTGCTTTGGAAGACTAAGTTAAGCAATAATTTGTGAGATGATTCAAAATAACAGATATGGAGGGAAATGATATCAGCAATTAGTTACAGTACATTTGGTTTATATTTACATTTTGATATCTCTAGTGAGTATGGTCCAAAGACCTCACTAACCTCTGTCCTTTGCCCTTGGTAAACGTTCACAACAAGGACAAAGTTCACCTTTTTATTGCTGAACCACTTCTGAATTTAGATAACTTACCCAGTAACATGCAACGTGTTCATGTACACTAAATCCTCATCATACGGCTGAATTTGAAATATTTATTGGGCTGTATCATAAAAAATAAGGTTATCAAATAATAAATGGTTGCTAGACAGGCTCTGTTGACTGCAAATGAATATTTACTCCAGGCTGTTTTTTGCACTTTCTTGCTCTTTTGCAGTAATTCATGTCACCCATCTTCTAAAGCAGAGGGCAGAGAGAATATATCCAAGCTCACAAACCTCAACTATACACATTTACTAATAAATAATAATTAATTTACATTAAACACTAAATCATCCCCTTTGCTTCTCATACAAGGTCTAGAATGATCTAAAAAATCCTGCAAAAAGAGAAGCATGGCAACTTTAGCATGAGATAACATTAAAGGCACTCATTAGTGGCAATAAAAAAGTAATCATGTAACATAAAACTTCCAAGTTTCAGGCTGCAATAACAATTATTGATTTAAAATCTATTTTTTAATCTGACTCTCTGAAGAAGACACTGTAAGAGGAATGACAGGGCCAGCATGGACCATGGACCAATAATTAGAAATTTAAAATATGCAGTGATTGACTGTACCAGCCCAAAACTGCATCAGCCTAGTTCAGCCCATGAAGAAGTTGTGACACATATTTTTTATCTTGTTGTTGCTGTTGTTAAATGTGGTAAAGTTTCATCATCAGCCTTATATCAACAATGGCCCTCACTATCAATCAATCAATCAATCTTTATTTGTATAGCACCAATTCACAACAAGTGCTATCTCAAGGCACTTTACAATAGAGCAGAATGAAGCCATACTCTTTATTTTATGGACACACATATATGCATATATAGATTCACACATCCAGAGATGTTTCCATCCAGGCGGGGACAAAGGGACTAAAAATAAGAAGTTATGATAGCGACAAACCCATGGAAGCCCAGACCATAAATCTGTCCTCATCACATTTGTTTCTGTTAAAATATAAGTTTATTTAGATTAAATGTGATATCTCATTTTCAAGAGGGTCCTCCCTTCTATATGGTTGTAAAGGTATTTATCATGTAAGTATAATCAATACCAACTAAGGTTAGAGAAGTCATTATGCTAACATTTAAATCAATAATGATCATAAACTGGAGAGGAATGATGCTGATTAATATAGCAGCATCTTGTTTAAATGTCATTAAATTGGGTTTAACTAGTCTAGAAATATGAAATATATGTTAAATGATGTCATTTCTGTTGATGTTTGATGCAGGATAGAGCACTTGGAGTCGAGCATATAATCTTTTTATTAATGCATAAAATGCCCATGTTCAATTATTAGGAGGGGAAACTATTACACTGGAAGAAAGGAGAATTTTACTTAATAAACAGAACTTTTAAGTCTCTGAAATACATTAAAATGTGCTTGCATGGTGTTTATCCATAGCTGTGGGATTCGTTGCTTGTTCTAGTCCAGGGGTGTCCAAGCTATGGCCAGGGCACCAACTCCAGCCCACAGTTTCAAACAAGTAGATTCGGCTTGCATTAGAACACAAAGTTATTGCTTGACTGATCCGTAAAAGAAAACCAATTTTATTATTTAATAGCATAGAAGATGAGGTGTTAGGTGTTTCCTCTTTGCTGTACAGAGCACTTTTTTCTCACTCTCCACCTGGGTCATGGACAGTTTAAGACCCTACAGATGCATGCTCTTTCTGTTTGTCCCTGGAATAATAAAATAATAAAGAGATATTTCTGCTCACAGGTTTGCGATCCCAGCCTTCCTGACAGCGGTTGAGATGGCTTTGACAGCCGTGCAGATGGAGTTTAGCAGGTTGGTGAGCTCTCCCGTGCCGCGGGCCCTCCTGCCCTCCTCCAGGACAAACCTGGTGAGGGTCAGCACGTTGGTGTCGAAGGCTCCTCGGTCAGACATTTCGCTGTCGGCTGTGGGACTGGGACCTACTGTCTCATTCAGGGAAATAGGTGAGTGAGGTCCTTTAGTTAAAAAGTGGACTCTGGACCCTGAGATACGAGGGGAAGGGCCGGGGGGTGTGAAGCTCTTTTGACCAATCAAACGTGTCTTGTCTTGCTCTGAGGTTGGGGGCTGGTTTGATGACTTCTGTGACTGGGGACTGAACAGGGCAAAGTGCAGAGATTGGGGACACCCTGTTTTGTTTTCAAGAGACAAAGGCTGTAGTGTGATTGACTCCTGCTTAGTCTGAGATCAGATTGGCTACATTTTCCCATCCGTACTGTAAACCATGACCCTAATTAAGATGTGAACAAGGGTTAGGAATCAATAATTCATAAAAAAGAAACTGAACAGTGGAAAAACAAACTTAGGTTTCCCCCTGATCATCAACATTTGCCCATGTGTTGCAATGCAGCTTTGCTTAAAACCAATCTTAGTTACGTGGTAAATGGATTTGAGCTTTTTAGCACTTTTCTGGTCTTTCTGACAACTCGAAGCAGCTTTACACAGCAAATCACACCTACATATTCACACCATTCATTTTCACATTCACTCACTGATGGTTTTGAGTCTGTATATCAGATGTTCATTAGTATTAGCCAATACATTCACGCCCTTTCATACCCATCTGCATGTGGGAGCAATTTGGGGTTAAGTGTCTTGCCCAAGGACCAAAGCTGGCTAGCCCATTAGGCAATTAAGGCAAATGCTGAGGCCTCAGGGGGGCGCCACAAATTCAGAAAAGAATTCACCTTCAATATAATTATATTAAAACTAGTTATTACTATTGACTGTGAAAATGGAAAAGCTCACACTGATTCAAATGTAATGCAATACCCCATTAACATTACTACAAATTATAATACCAAATAGCTCTGGTTTTGAAGATAGTTGTATGTAGTTATTTAATGTTGTTTTTGTAAATAGGAATTTAATTTAGTTTTTGTTTTTATGAAATTTATTTAGTTTTTGTATATAGTTATTTTATTAGTTTTTGTTAAAAGTTACTTTTGTTTAGCTTTTGAGTATACTTATTTTATTTAGCTTTTGTGTATGGTTATTTATTTAGTTTATGTTAATGGTTTTTCATTCAGCTTTTTTTTTATTTAGTTTTTATATATAGTTATTTAACCTATATTCAACCCTATTGTGTGAGGCACCAGCACTACCTGCTCCACCATCATGCAGCTGGTCATCCTATATAATGTTTCTTATTAAAACATACTGTACACAAGTGAATGCACAAGGCTGCACAACAGTAACTTGATCCATATTGACATAGAACTGATCCAAAATGTCTTTTTTAACTTACAAATTTCAGATATTCCCAATTCATTTGGCACATGTAAGACTGGATATATAGTCACACTAAGTCTAATATATTTTCCTTTGCAGTGACTGCAGATCCAAATTCGTTTCCAGTATTTTCGCGGTTTGTACTGTAACTGACAAACTCAGCACTTTTCTTAATAAACTACATCAACAGCTTTGTCACTCCTTCACTGCATGATCCTGAAGGAGTTTGAAGGTCAAAGCAGGCCTTATGTAACTCCTGTGATGTACTTGAGCTTATAAACTGGGTTTGCAAGATAACAGTGAGCTACTTTGAATAGTCTGTGTCTGTGAAGTCATTGAAATCAGTTTATGGCTACCTCTGTCTGAGGTACAGACATGGAGAGGTGAAAGGACTTCAAGGTGTCCACACAATGCTTACAGCATATACTCACATGATTGGACTGTTTCACAACAGAGCTAGGGTTAACTTTGAACTCCACAGGATACCAGACATGATGAGAAGCCCCCCATGAGCATTGTAGTTACCTAAACACTGTCTGTCCATCTATCTATCTATCTATCTATCTATCTGAAAATTGGCAAATAGAGTAAATTGCTCATTCCATAAACAAAATAAAACTCCACTATAAAAATGCTGTGTTATTTTGCCTGTAATAATAATATGAGGTACCTTAGAATTGGTACTCTTTTTTCCAGCCTGAAAATAAATCAGTGAATAATTAAAAACAAAAAAAAAAAAGCATGTTGATTTCAAATTGAAAGAAAGTGCCCACATCATGCAGTTCTTGGGATTACAAAATGTAGTTCTACAGATTGTCCACAAGATGTCGCTGTGCAGCTTACCCGCTGATAAGAATAAATGAGGTCTGGACACAGTTAATTCTAGGAAGCGTTGAAGTCTCTCCTTTCACTCTATAAAGGGCTGTAAATAACTTTCAGATATCTTCTTTACCTTTCAAAGAATATAATAAATCAAAATTTGCCCAATAATTCTCAGTCATATAAAAACAGACGAACCCACTTGTTTTGCAAAAGTTAATAGACTTGAAGGGCTCTAATTTCCTGGCGCAACTCAGGGTGGCGCAGCCTGGCGCACCTCCCACAGTGGTAATTTTGTCCGGCGCACCCCCTGTGCGCAGCCAATTTGGCAATTTGGTAGACCGGCTGCGCCGAGATGGGTGTGAGGCGCACCTGGGGAAGGGAGATTCAGCTTGGCGCAGTGTAAATGTCATGCCAAAAAACCATGCGGAAGGTGCGCTGAAAGCTCGCCAGCTCCAACCTGGTCTATTCTCGGCTCAGGCGAGGCGCACCCGGGGCAGTGGTAATTTGGCTGACAGGCGCACAGTGCGCACACGTCACCAAAACCTCACAGGCAGGTGTCCAGAGTGTCAGGCACATTTTAATGCAATTAACAATCACAGCAACCACTATTTAATGTAACCGTCTGAACCAGCATATACACTTGTATCTATATTAATTGTCCCGTCACATCTGATGTCAGATAAGAGATGTTTGTCATAATGGAAATTCAACCTGACATCATCCGATACGGAGTATCCGGCTTCTCTCATCTCATGAAATTCAAAAGAAAAGAAAAAAAGAAAGAGACGCTCGCTTAAAAAATGTAAGTCACTCGGTGTCTTAAGGATTTACCTGCGATCGCCCATATTTCTCTGTTTTAATCTTTATTCGTAACGTGATGTAAAAAGATGGAGTACATTATTGCAAGGAGGATGAGGAGGAGATATATTTTCACCTAAGGCGCTGCTATTTGGCGATGACAGACCAGTAATGCAAGTGGATCACAAGCATGATGAATGGATTAGCCTGCTGCTGTGTTTAAATGTAATTATCACTTAATTTTGTACTCATATTTATAAGACAGGAACAGATTCCTCACCCGAGGCGCATTTAAAGGCGAGGAGAGGCGTTCATTTGATTGATGAAGATCACACTCGGCTGTGTTAAACCCACTCACACCTTCTCTCTTCCCTCTCTGCCATTTGCGCCAGTGGGAGAGACGGAGGCGTGGGTGCGCCAGACTGCGCCAGACTGCACCAGACTGCGCCGTGCACGAAACTTGCAAAATGCCCTGGACACACCCCATTGGCGCGGCGCAGGGCAGGTGCTCATAACAGGGATAGGCCCTGCCTTTTTTGTTCCACCATTTTTGCTTTTATGTCTCATGTTTATTTGTTTAAATATATTTATATAAAAAAAGAAATGAGAGCTGAATATTTCATATTCTGCATAATTATATGTACATCAAGGCTCAATAAAAACATGCTTGGATAAATCCAACTTTAACGGGGTTCCCACACGTCCTGGAAAACCTGGAAAATGATAGACCAATATACCAGTCCTGGAAAACATTTGGAAAATGAGGAAAAAAGTAAAATGTCCTGGAAAAGCTTGAAACATAAGAATAACTTAATAACTTTATTTGTATAGCACTTTTAAAAACAGAGGTTTACAAAGTGCTTTGACAAACAGTCAAGAACATACAGACATCAATTACAAGAACTACAGCACAAGGAAATAAAAACAAAAAGCTCAATGTAAAACAGGGCACTGTTACTGAAAAACACAAGCAGCATAAGAATGTCATAAGGACCCAGACAATACAAGGACCCTGCAACGTAAAATGTGACCAAGAGGACCAAAATAAAAGCTTAAAAACATCAAACCAGTAAGAAAAAGTAAAAAGGGTGTGAAAGTAGAAAATGGGAGAACAATTATAAATAGACAATATTAATAATGATAATAAAATATAGAACAAAAGTTTAAAGGGTATCTATACAAGGATTAAAAGTGTAACAAAGGTGATGCATAATTACATAAAATCTGAATTAAAATTAAATTACTGAATAAAACAGTAGTATATCACTTTGAAGAAGTACCTTTAATTGCTTTGGCTCAATGTTTAGCTCATTAAATGTAGCTTTGATGTTTGGGTTTGACCTTGAAAATGTAACTTTAGATTCTAATAAACACTATATATTTATGAGAGAACTGAGAATAACATTAAAGTGGCCCTCATGGTAACCAAAGTTGCCCAATAACCCTGAATTAAAACATAACTTAAAATGAGCTTTTGTGCCATTACAAGAAAATCCATAAACAAACATGTCTAACAGCAGAGGAAGCAGTAATCATGTAGGTATTATGCTGTGTAATCGATTGAAAAGAAGAAAAGACATCATGAATATTTCACAGCGCTCCTTCATCAGCTGACAGGCTCACAGGGGCACCTGCTGTGCATGCTGACAGCTCATGGCGCATGCGCAGACGCTGTCCTGCTCCTGCGCTGAAAGTTTTCATCCCTTAGAAACGGCTCTACGCAAACAGGTTATTAGAGAGTAGGAGGGCAAAAAGGAACTTTGGACAATGTTCACAGATAGTTTCGAGCCCCCTTCAACTTTGAGAGTAATTACGAGACATTATTTTTAACTTTAAAAATCACACAAGGAGGCTGTTGTTGCCCTACATCTCCTGTAGCCAACAGGTGAGTAGCATCTCATTACGGTAGCTAGTTAGCATAAGCTAACGGTTATGAGCGCCATATTTACCCCCAAAAAAGATAAAAATACATAAATATTCAGTTCAGCAGAGAATAGAAGTAAGGTCAGAGTTTTGCCACAGTATTATAGGTTATCTTGTTTTGTCTCTGCTCGACCACAAGGCGTCAGAGTTTTGCAACTTCTGCTAACTTCCTGCATTTTTGTTGTTATTCCTCGAGCTGATTTGTTATTTAATCTCTTAAAATTATTCCTGGATCTTAATATAATCATTTCCAATGATTTTTATGAAGATTGGTAGTAAAAAGTAAGTAATTATTTATTAAAATGCATTTATCAACTCAAATAGCAGCCTAAAGCAGCTGTTGGCATCTTTTTTTAATTAATAAACTTTCTTTAAAGTTTGCTGTATACAAACAGAAATAATCATTAATTTCAGTTCACATTGAAAGCTGCAACAGCAGCAACAAAGTCTGTAATAATATAGCAAAGATCATCAAGTAGTAATAATCAGTAATAATAATGTTCAGTAATAATAACGGAGTCAAACGAGAAAAAGGGTCCTGGTGTGGCAGACTTGAAGACTTCATAGTGATATGCCATGTTAAATAAGAATTATTATCTATATTTGTGACAGCCTATTGGTTGAATACCTCTGCATGGATATTGATCATTGATGTGCATTTCTTATTTGTTATTAACTTGAGAGACTTAAAATGACAATCAACCTCAATCAGTACCAACTTAAATAATGGAATTTTGAAATTTACATTTATGGATGTGAAACTTCCCTAATAAAATATAGAGAGTAACAATAGTACATAGTTTCTTTGCTGGCCATAGTCTCTTACTGTAGCCCCCTTGTCAATTCAAAAAAGTATATATATTTAAGAAAAAAAAGAGAGAAAACCTGCCTTAAAAGATGAAGAACAACATTTCAAAGCAACTAGAGCAAAACCTGTTGAAACTGTTTGTGTGAAACTCATTTTTATGTATATAAAGGCATTTGTACAAACAAAAACATGCATTTAAGTAAAATAAGACCCTCAATGCCACCCATTAGTCAATTCAACATATCATAATAATCTATATACGCAGTAAAAAAAGAGAAAATCTGATTTAGAAGATGAAAAATAGCAACATTTCCCAAAAAATAGTGCCATAACCTGCTTTAACTGTTTCTTTTGATTCCTTTTTTAAGCATTTCCAAAGCATTTGTAAAATTAAGAATATACTTCTATGTGAAATATAATGACTGGTAAATGCTCTATAACATTGAAAAATGCTGCATTAATTAGTTATGGAAATGGAGGATTACCAGTTATATCAGAGTTATACACCAATGTTGATATAATGACTTATTGGCCACTCAATTATTCCTTATAATAAATTGTAAGTGAAAGTAGTTCTGTTGAAAACATCCTGCTTTGCAAAAATATAGCCCTCTGGCTCTTAGGGCAAAATAATGTGGCCCGCATGGTAAGCAAAAATGCCCATCCCTGCAGTAGATGGTGAAAACGTGATGGCTCCTTGTGAATATCTTTTTAAAAAAATATTATTTAAAAAAAAAACATAAGATTTGTAGATTATAGGTGCAACTGAACTTAGGCAAACATGACTGGGGACATGACAGTTTAGCCAAAAGCCCCAAAATAAATGAAATTGTTTTAAAAATGAGTGAATTAACTGATCATGAAGAATTGTGTTCTATGGTAGAGTAAGGTTAACGATGCAAGACAAGCTTATTAAAATAAATCCTAATTATTTTTTACTAAAGATACTTCACAGTATGTCACGGGGACTCAAATGAAAGCAAACACGAGGAATTACCCAATGATAATAATGATAATAATAATAATAATAGTAATGATTTGAGCATTTGTACAATTACCGTCTTTAGCTAATGTAACCATGACAACCACAGACAAAATTCACCGGTTAACACAGCTTCAGTGAAAATGTAACACATGCAACACTGTGACTCAAGTTGAGAGGATTAAAACATGAAAATATATTTGCCTCTATGCACAAAAGTCGAAGTACAGCTTTTAAAAATGAATTAATGAGACTCTTTGAATGCAGTCATATTTAGAGCCTGTTATGAAAGGATAAACTTCCAACACCTCCAGTCAAATAAAGCAGGTGATATGGAACCTAATTTACATCTCTGAGTCATTTCAAGGCAAATGAATATGAAGCTAAGTTTTGTCAACACTGACACTGTCCTCAGTTCCATAGGCGCTATAAATGAAAGGCTTAAGAAATTATAATTATTTCACAGGTAGACCAAAGAGGTCTGTCATCTTCATCTAAATGAAAGGCAAGAACAAAACTTAACAAAAAAAAGTTCAAGAAAATGTTAATATGCAAAGCATATAAAAGGAGTAAAAGTGATGTAATGTGTGTTAATAGATGACATTTAAGGAAGTGAAGTAATACAAGATGGGTGAAAGAATGACAGATAATAAAATATAATAATGATGATGCATCATATAGAAAATATATCACTTTCTTAAAACAGAAGAAAAAGACACAGAAGGCTAACACATTGAAAAACATTAGGAAAAAGGTAGCAGAAAAGGACTTGTAATAAATACCGTGTTCTTTTTTTATTATTCTTTTTTTTAAAGAACAAGGTATGAGACTGTTAACAGCACCAAACATTTATTTTTAAACAATACGAACCCCCCCAACCCACACCCTCCCTATAAAATAGAATAAAATAAAATAAAATAAATAAATGATAAATTAAAAAAAATGTTTTTATCACTCTAACA
Source organism: Cetoscarus ocellatus (assembly GCA_037902135.1). Lineage (NCBI taxonomy): Eukaryota > Metazoa > Chordata > Actinopteri > Labriformes > Labridae > Cetoscarus > Cetoscarus ocellatus. The sequence continues at coordinate 33,871 of JBAMNC010001104.1, read as the reverse complement.
TCAGAAATAAAGGTTGCAAGTACACAAGGACACAGTCTGACAATCCAAAAGTCTGAAGTATTATACACAGCTGAGAAGAGTCTTGTTGTTCCAGGTATTGAAATATAGTTCAGCGTCAAACTGTATTGTTGATGTTAATCCGGTGGCAGTACAGGTATGTCAAAAACAGTTGCCACCTCTTATGAAAGGTGTTTGTTGCCCCCTTGAGAGTATATTTAATTTTTTCAAGCTGTAAACATAACATCACTAAGCCATGTAGAGTGCAAAGGTAGAGATGGAAATTGCCAGGATAGCAGTATCCTTCTTCTGGCCAGTAGTAGCGAAAAGGTAATCATGTCTGTGGCTGCAGTGCAGGGAAATGGAGCTGTAAAAACAGTAAATATCGCTGTGACAGGGCAGGGATTAATTTTAATTTTAAGCCCCTCTGAGATTGTTCTAAAAATGGCCGACCAACTTTTTCCCTGCTTTGGCCATAACCAGAACATGTGCGAGAGAGTAGCAGGACCAGCAGAACAGCAAGGACGTGCTGAACTGACATTATGATAGAATTCACAATACCGTGTTCTTGTAGATTTTTTAAATGTGAGGCTGTCACTTTTCCAAAAATCCAACTCAGTTGGTTTTGAGCTCAAGAATATTCAGCATCCCCAAAACTCGACTGCAACACAGATACAAGGTATTTCAATTAAATCATTTTACGATTTTCCTTTTATGAGGTCGCTCTGGTAGGCTGTATGTCCTTGCATAAGAATCCTGCGATCTTGCCCATTATGGTCTTTGACCTTGTCTCTGGCAGGGGGCCTATCATTGTATTTACTCACAACTGTGAATTGATTCTCATTGTTCAGTTAAAAGAGCTGTTCAAAAGACTCGACTTATTCAGGAAAGTCACATCTCTAGCACAAACCACCGCGGAATTAGGTCAACAAAACAAAGCCTATGTTTAGGAGTAGAAGAAGATAATAAGATAACAGTACAGGATAACGTAATATAAAGGAGTAAAAAGACGAGTCACAACAAGCACGCAGGACTGTTTAGAGTTACCAAAGAGTTTATCTGATGACAGAAGGTGGAGGCAGGCTAACGCTACCCATTGAGTCCCAGTGCTTAAGCAAAGCTAATTAGCAGTGGGCGAGCTCTCCCCGTCTCTTCCTTGGAGTCTATCTGCTTGTCATGGACTCGGGAGTGAGGTAAGACATGAAAACAAAAAATGTTGGTGTATCCCTTTAAGGTAATTGATAACAGGGAAATGAAAGCTAACTATAGAGGCTTTCAGAGAGAGGACAGTGCAAATGAAATAAATCTTAAAAACAGGTTTTTGTCTCGGTCTAACAGGCCTAACAGACTCCATCCCCATGATCCCCTTTCATTTATCTTAGGGACACTATCTCACTTTTCTTATCTGTGTTGTATTTACAAATGCAAGCCACATTAATAAAAGTAAAAAATAAGTAATGCACAAGACAGGAACAAACATGGGAGAGTTTGTGCATCCTTTGCTGAAATAAACCTCCTTCAAGCTTCGATATACTGAGAACGAGGATGCTTACTGAAGAGAAAATGATACGGCATTGCAATGTGGTGAGTCACTCCTGTGCACCGAGGCTTGGCCTTTCTCTCACTGTACTTTTGCAGAATTAACTATAATATGTCATGGCCTGGTATTGCATTTCCTCTGTGTAAGCAGCATTGTAAGGTAAGCTGTTATTGACTGTTGGACTCTGGCTCGCAGAGAGGATGAAGGAGTGCTGCAGCAGAACGATACGTGTACGGAAAGGCTTATTTTTAAGATGTGCAGCTGTGTTTACATGCTGTTTTTCTGTCATTTACAGGCTTGTTCTAAAATCCAACTGAATGCTGGCAAATTTCTTTTTTATCAGGCTTTTGTGAGGTGTTTGCATGGCTCAAGGCCGCTACATCCTCAGAAATGTACCAGGTAACTATGACTTTTACTTTAATTAAACTTTGAAGCTGTTTTTCAATGCAAAAACTTGAATCTAGGTGAGAGTTTTTGTCCAATTTAAGTCAAAAATACCTTACTCAACTGATTCTAAGCCACAATTCCTGACATATCTGGATTAGGATCTTATTTGAAGATATAAAAACTTAAAATAATGCCTAAGTTGCTTGTAATAAGTAAAATAATCTGCCAATAAGATGAGACAAATTTAACTTGAAGGTTATCTTAAAATGAATTTTTTTATCCTGAGCAGACATGAAACCTTAATTTAAGAGCTGAGTGAAAGTTTCTTTGTTTCATTGGCAGATATTTATTGTTATTACAAGTATTCAATGCATAATTTTTTCCTTGTATTCCTTAAAGTAAGATATTTATCTTGACTTGTGAAGTGAATGTGGATTAGAAAAAGTGTTCTGGACATTTCTGACTTGAAAATGGACAAACATACTTGCCTAGATCTGAGTTCTTGCAGTGGTGCTTGATTTGAATGTCAAAATTTCCCACTTTTATTTTGTTCTGTAACAACAGGGTTATTTTTATGGTTTTACCACAATTTAAATCTACAATTATTACTTAATTAACAGTAATTAGCGAAGTCCTAGTTAAATGAAAACCATTTCCGTAACTTTAGTCATTTTTTTGTACCCGTTCAAATACTTGGAGCATGTCTGTAGCTGGGAGAACCTGCCAAAGACTCTGGTCTGGCATTTAGAGGGAAAGTTGCAGAGTAATTATAGAGCGGGTTCAGTGGATGTGGAGAGACATACCATTTGGAGGAAAGTGACTCCTGAAAACAGACGGGTACATCCTCCTCTGTCCCTCCTCTTATTGAGGGAGTTTAGAGACAAAGAGTTTGAGCTGACAGAAAGGAAAGTCTAGACTGAATAAAACTGATGCAGATGGGCGCATATTATTGAGGTAAGGAGAGAGAAAACTTACCCTTATGTTGTCTTAAGGTCAGAAATGACCCACCCTAGTCTGTTTGTTCTTGATGTTTTGTTATGCATCTTTTATCTCATTGGATTCTTAATAATTGTTTTGTGTGCACGTAAGTTAGAGCAATGCATGACACATGGGAGAAGACATGCTTGTAGTTAAAGTCCTCATTGTATAGCAAATGCAAATACACAATGATGTTATAATTAAAGTTACAAGAAAAACTTTATTTTTTTCTTTACTGCACATAAAATGCATTCAAAACTTATTTTGGAATATTCATGCAACTTTTTGTATCATTTTGCAAACAAAAATCATGTTGTTTAAGATGCTGCAATTTTGATAATGATTGATAAAAACTCTCGGTGTTTAAAGACGATACTTTTTACAGGTGTGTTTTCATGTAAATTTGAGTGCCTGTTATTAATTGCTGACTGTGTTGTGATTTGGGTATGTTTGTGATGAGTGGCAGATTGGTCCTTAAGGCCAAACATCATGATATTAGCCCTGACCATTTGTGTTTGTTTACCTTCTTTGTCCCCCTCTGAGGTTCTAATGGCAACACTCAATGTGTTTTTTTAACACTCAAAATATTTAAAGTTACTACCCCTACCAGAAGAGTCTACAACAGAAGTACTAATTTAATGTAGGGATGCACAGATTTCCAAAAACTGCTGTTTCTTTTTTCACATCTTTTGGTGCAGCTCTCCCTAAGTGTCAACATTTTTCTTATATTTAGCTTTTAAAACATATTTAAGTTTAAGTAACTGGAGGCTTCTTCTGCTCGTAAGTTAAAAAATGTTCTGAATCAGGACTGCGTGAGATGCCAGCACTTAATTATTATGACACAAATAAAAGATAAACATCTGCCAATGGCATTGGTACGTCCCACATTATTTACAGATGGACAATTTTTGTTAAAAAGGGGCCAAAATTTGCTGAAACTGGTGTTAAACCATTTATCTTTTCCCCCAAAAATAAAGGAATAGTCAAAGAAAGGCAAAAGTCAAGTAAAACGCCTTGTGTTTATATATTTTAGAATCTTATGCAGTTGTTCAACATTTTGCACAGTTTACACACTTTTCATTGAAGCAGTTCTTGGTATGTATAACCTATAATCTCAGCATTGCTAGGTCTACCACTCAGACAAATTACCAGTTTTATTTAGAGACCATCATTCTTGTGATTTGTTTGAGTATTTGGGATAACATTGGATCCATCATAGTAAAAGCTTTGACAATTCAGAGTTTTTTAATTATTTTTCTCTCATTTGAAGCACATAAGCCTCTCAGGTTTACTCTATACACCCAGCTCAGCTGTTTGGTAGAGGATATTCAAATCAATTGTATTTCAACCTTTATACGCTATTTTTATGGTATTAAGATATGTAATTATGTTAAGTCTGGGACATATATGTATATATCTTCTTACCTTCAAAAATTATCCTCAACAGGGCTCATGTTAAGACATGATATTTTATTTTTATGATTCCCTGGTGGAGAGAAAGCATTAAAGCCGAACATTGTCTAGGTTCAGATTCCTCCTTTTATAATCTCAAAGGCCTTTTTGGTTTTGACAGTCTTCCCAGAGCACAAAGGTACATATATTTATAAAAACATGCAGATAGGAGCATGTCAGATACAATAAAATATATGATTAGTACACAAAAAGTTACCAACCATACCATACCTCAAAACAGCAGCAAAGGTTTCTTTTTACAATTTTATATACCACAGCTAAGTGGAAGTGAAGGCCTTATCTAGTGTACACAAGTTTAACACATTATCAGCCAAATACCATTATGGTCTACCAAACGGATGAGCTGGGAGTTAAAGGTTTAAGTAGCATTCTTCTAGTGTTTAGTGTAAACCGATAATTTTTGCCCTTTGGACTACACAGAGTATTAAGACACAAAGGTTAACTGTTATGGCAACAAGTACAGCATAGGGGTATTAAGGGAATATTTTGTAAAGCATGTTTTTTGTTTTTGTTGTGCTTTTGGTTGCATAAATGGAAATGGGAGTTGAAAAGATTTCATTAATGCATGCTACATTGTTAGTGTCAATTTGTCAACCCTTCTTTGTTATTCATGCAGACTGCCTCCTGCTAGACCAGGGCTTGGCAACTTTGATAACCAAGAGGGCCACATGAAGCTTTTTTCTCACTGCTGAGACATCTGCAATAGGAAAAACAAATAAATATATAGAAAATGGCAAATATAAAGTGTTCTAAAAAATTGATTTTACAGTCATTGATACATTTAACTCAAATTTAGTGATTCTGACTGGGAATTAAAGCTTCTTTTCAACTGTAAAAAATGTGTGTTTACTACTTCTGATGTCCAGTTAATTTAGCTGTACAATTTTCTCCCAAATGTAACATTTACCAACACCTTAGACTATATTCTAATGTGAAATTAAAAGAGATTTAGAGAAACAGTCAGGTAAAAGTAAATTATTTTACTACACATACTAATTTGTGAATGATGTCCCTGGTTGAATCACATTTGTCAGGTTTTGGTGGGCTGCATGTGGCCCCCAGGCCTCCAGTTGCCCACCCTGTGCTTTTTTAATATTATTTTTAAGGCATGTAAATAAGTGGTGTGTATTAATAAGGGAATCATTAAGCATTCAGGCAATCCACATCAACCCCTCAAACTAGATGGAAGTAGTTCTTAATCAGAACCAGAGGATATTTTCCATGCTCAGTCATACAGAGTGAAAACATATATATATATATTTTCAGAGGTTTTATTTGTATTCTTATTGTATGAAAATATTAAATGCTGAATTTTTATACATCAGATTAGGTATAATTTTTGATAAATTCCATCTTTGTGGATGTTAAAGGTTTTTTTATTTGTGCTGTCATGTGTGTAAACTTCTATCAAAAAATCTACAAGCATTAAAACAAACTTTGCCTTTATCACTGTTGGTCAAACAGGACAAAACACTGAAGATTGTTCTCCAAACTACCTTGGGATTGACTACAGTTATCCATCTGAAGCGGATTACCTAAAGCGTGCAGACAGTTTCCATAACAGCACCACCATTAAGCGTCTAAGCCTCAAGAGGAGGCCCAGAGCGGCCGTCAATAATGCGGAAAAAACACAAAGTGGCATCTTGTCCAGCCAGTGGCACTCTGCAGAATCCCTGTCATCATCCAGCAGTGATGATACACGACTGCTTGGAATGTCGGCTACAACCAGAGGTCGACCTCCTCTCCCCCCACCGCATGGTGCCTCTGTGGATTACAAACCCTTGAGGAATGAAGGATCAGCCGCCCCTCAAATACTCACTGAGTCCAAACCACAGCCGGCCGCAAGATCTCTTAATTTACAAAGACAAAGCCCTGCAGTGGAGAAGACCATCATGGAGAACAACAATCCCTCGGATCAGGACTTGCCGGGCCAATCTCCGCCTCAGCCATACCCTCGAAGACGACTGGCCAGCTTTGGAGGCGTGAGCTCTCCTGGGTCGCTCTCCCCCTTTACCGGCTTGGGTGCATACAACCAAAACAACAACGGGAACAAGCCGGCTGGCACAGGGAGCGACATGCACATCAATCTGAGCTCATCCCTGGGCAGCAGAGGCAGCACAGGATGTCTCAGGTTGAGCCCACAGAGCTCAGGTCGAAGCACCCCAGTCTCAAGTCTCGGCAGCCAAATGCACCTGCAGCTGGTCCGCGACCAGATGGTGGTAGCTCTGCAGAGGCTGAAGGAGCTGGAAGAGCAGGTGAAGATCATACCCATTCTTCAGGTGAAGATATCAGTCCTTCAGGAAGAAAAGAGGCAGCTGATCTCTCAGCTCAAGAACCTAAGCGACAATGACGAGGAAATGACCGAAGACATTTGGAAGAAAGCATATTGCATAGATACGTTTGACACTGACAGCAGCATAAAACCTGAGGAAAGGTTTGAGGGCATTGCAAAAACGGTCTGCACTGACCTCAAGGAGTTCAGACAGCTGACCAAAGAGATGAAGGCATTGGAAACAACCATCAAGGGTGGAAGACTGCTAGCGCGACACGAAGGCCAGGACGACGTTATCAAGTCTAACGTAGTTGGAACCAAAAAAAACAGAGAGACACCTTCATCAAGGGCAGCAAAAGAGGATAAATATGTCCACACAGATTGCGTGGAGACGAGGTCCATTGGAACCGAAGTGACTGAAGTTAATCTTGGAATTAAAGCAGATAGAGAAGCAGAACAAGACAACCATCTAATAGTTGGTGCCATGAAAGAAAGGATTCGCCACTTAGAGGCAAAGTTGGAAGAATCAGCTCTCCAAACAGAAATGAGCCGCCTGAAACTGGAGCTCCAGGCTGCAGGAGCAAGGAACAGGGTCGATAAGGCCTCATCTGCAAGACCATCCACTGAGAGCATAGGCATCGAGGCAAGACCCAACATGGTCAACCAGGGAGTTGGCAATCACATAGAGCTAAGAGATGCCTACTCAGGGGAGGCAATAGTGGTGAAGACTGTTGGAGTATCTTGTTGTAGACCTGCCTTAAAGTGCGTTTCCACAGGACCAGATCTACCCATGAGTACTTGGGAGGTCCGGGAGCACGTTGAGACAGAAGAAAAATGTGTTGGGACCCAAGTTCTTACTAAAACACAAGGCGTCGGAGTGGAGTTGAAGTTTATAAACGCAGAAACTAACACTGATGTGCCAGTAGAGAATCTTTGGCCTCAGAGAAGAAAGACAAAGTCTCGTACCGTGGCTTGTGGGGACTGCTCAGTTGACGTGATCATCTGTGAAGCAAAGGAAACTGTCTCTCTAGGTATTGCTACGGATAAAGTCCGAGGAGTGGATTTGGGAATCATGGCGTCACCCCAGACAACTTCTCAGCGTACCAACACTGTATCCAGTTCAGTGTCTCGCTTCACCAACACCAGACATGCCTTCAACGCAGACTCAAGCACCAGTACTATCCTGAGTACCCAAGACAAGCACACTAACACTGCCCAGACCATCACTCGGACAGTTTCAGTTGGCAACAGGGTAAAAGATACCAAAAGCAGTCCAGAGACTCGCTCCATTGGTGTAGGAACTGGAAATGTGATCGATGGTGCCTACAAATATTTACTCGGTGGGGTCACCAAGGTTACCAAAGACACTGGTGTTGGCTTAACAAGCATTTATGATAACTTCCTTGTTGGGCTGAAAACCAGAAATATGGCTTCAGGACCATCCCATCTGCCTGACCCTGTAAAAACAAGGAGTATTGGTGTGGGGGAAGGAAGGATACGAGAGTTTTCTGTCTCATCAAGTAAACTAGGCCTGCAGTCGTCTCAGTCCAAGTGGGAACCAGAGCTCAACCATTACATAGAGAAGATGCACTGGCTCCTTCGAGAACATGGAGACCTGCTCACAGAGGACCTCACTCTACAGACAGAAGAGTTTGTCCAACAGCAAAGTAGCCAAGGAAGTTCCAGTCCCAAGCTGTCCTGTGAGAACAAAACCACAGTGCAAGGAGGACCAGAAAAAGACCATGCTTCAGAGGCTCAGCCAGCAGGTAAATTCTTAGAGGTTTCGTAGGTGCTGTCGTCATTTCAGATTCAAAGCATGTTGGCTGCATGAACCTGGAAAGAGGGGTTTGCATTTTTTATACCAAGCTGCAGACTTCTCTTACGCAAAGTATATGAAATTTAAAATACAGAGCCAGATTTACCTTTATGTAGCAGACTATGCCAGAGAGAAGGTAAACACAGTATGGCTACACTTCCAGTTTTTGTTTTTTGGAATAAAAGCCAGGGTTTGCACTTCTGTTGAAGAATTTTCCTCATTTGGAGAGAATGCCTTTATTAAGTTTCTCCAGGGTAAGTTATAATATCAATAGCATCACTTGTTGGAAATATTTTGTAGTTCTTTCGAGGGATATACTTTATTGTTTTTTGGAAATATCCAATATTTTTGAACACATTATTGCTGATACCAATACCGATATTTTTTATCAAGAACACAATGTCTTTGCTCATAGAAAAATAACATTTTTGCTTTTAATGTAAATGCAGTGATGGTAACGTAAAGTATGATGGTACATTTAAGTATTTTGCTTAAATAAGAGATATATATTTATATATATATATATATATATATATATATATATATATATATATATATATATATATATATATATATATATATATGTATACACATACATGTATATACATATATATGTATGTATGTATATATATATATATATATATATACATATATATGTATGTATGTATATATATATATATTTATATATTACCGTAATTTCTTGTTTGTAACGCGCATTTTTTTGCTCTTAAATAAGGTCTTATGTTTTCTCTCCCAACATCGCGATTACAACACATCTAATACAAAAAGCCGAGATATTCTCTCTCTCTGCAAAACATTACCGCCAAACTTGCGTAATTCTTATTAAACTGACTGTTAAACTGTTCTAATCCAATATTTTGAGTCTTAATTAGTTTACCTTTGTTTAATGATTGTGTAATTCTCAAGTGTTACACTCACGTGCAAACACAGGGCGCTGCCATCTTGTGAGCATAGGGAACCAAAATAGCTGCGATGTGATTGCTCGAAGACTCCGGCATGTTGATAGCTGCTCTCTGATTGGTCGGTACACTACAGCTGAGTATGCTCGGGCAGAAATTGAGTAGCTGCGCATGCGTGAACCATAAGGTGTTTCCGCATCGGTTTGAGAGAGAAAGTCGTGTACAGTATTTGTTGTGAAAATACAGAAATTTCATTGATTAAAACTTTGAATAAAGGTAATTTTTGAGTTGTCTGAGGCAAAATGTGGGTGTGTTTTATTTAAATACAGCGTTTTTTCCTGGAAAAAAGCATGAAAAAATGGGGTGCGTGTAATAATCGAGAGCGTGTTATATTCAAAAAATTACAGTATCTCAATTTTGGCCAATACAGATATTCAGCATTTTAAGCCAATTTCTGCAAATACTGGTGGCATACTACTAATATTGTGCATCCCTACTCCCTATTTTAACAATGATTTGGGTCCAAAAAATGCTAACTTACTTATGTATTTGTTTTGTTTTCCATGAGGAGAGCACTAAGGAGAGATAATGCTCTTTAAAAAATAAAAAAAACTCATGTTTTGCATGTGCAATTTAATAAGTGTGTAGACGTTTGCTTATATTACGTAGATAAATGTCCAGGGTATCTTGGATGAATTTTATTTTTTTCTTGCAATACTATCCAAACACACATCTGCTGTTTGAACATAGACTATATATTGTATCCTGAATTTTGCAATGCACACTGCAGTCAGCAGGAATTTGAATCAAAAACTGTACAACTGAACACTGACAAAGATTTTTATTCGCAAGTGGTTTAGGGACTTTATGTGTTGACATGTTTTCCATGTTTGTGAAATTTTATACTTTTATCTGTGAAAACTCTTCTGATACCTGTTTCCTGTCACAGCTGTCAGAGACCCTCCATCTCACTGTGCTGTTGAGCCCTCTGAAAGTGACAAAGCAGAGAAAGAATTCCTCCAACGAGACGGAAACGATGTGAAGAGGATGATCCAGATGTTAGAACAGCAGGCATCCTCAGCTCAGAAAGGTAAACATGTCTGTGTCTGTCAGTATGTGGAGTGAGAATAATGCCTGTCAGTTAAAAATACTTCACTTTCAGACAACTCCCAAGCCCCGTTTTAGCTTGTTTTAGGTCCAGAGGAAGTGGCTGCCTTCTGGCTTGGCAGCCTCACTTTTGTTAGGGATACACTTGCAATGTTTGGAATGAGTTCTGGTTTTGGAGGGCGTCTCGTACCACATACCAGTTTGTGGCTGAGGGTCTAAAATTGAACGTGTGCGTGGGAGGAGCTGGTGTCAGAGAGAGCCTTTTCACTTGGAATGTCCCCACCAGATCTGTATGTAGGGGTGGGAATGACACAGTGATCACGCCATGATCCATATGTGGCCAACAGTAACAGAAATATCATGAAACAGCATTATGTGATAACGGTTAAATGATACTTTTAATATCTATCAAATGAAATAATAAAAACCTGTTAAAAGCTAAAGGATTAATGCATTTTTTACTGCAGTTTTGTCAATTTCACCTATATTTATGCATTATTTTGTAACCTACTTCCCCAACTGTGAGACATTATCCTGCTGTTGTCTCCTTTTTCCTTTTATTCTACCATCAGTGTCCTGTAATACTTTTTAATTACTCTCTCCATTCATGTCACTATTGCCACTTTCAGTGTACTGATACACATATTGACCATATCTGTTACAGTCGTTCCTGTGGCTTGTTGACTTCGTCATATCTACTCTGCCTGTACACTGTTCCTACCACTCAGGTGTAGACTGCATCAATGTGTCTACGTCACATTAAATCTGGACAATGTGTACAACTGATGCACTTAATCGACATAGGAGATGTGTGGTGGCCATTATATGTCTGAGTAGTTTACGGCAGGTATACAGGCAATTTAGAGTCACCAGCTTAATGAGCATGTTTTTGGTCCGTGGAAGGAAGAAAATCCATTCATGCATGAGGAGAACATGGATCTCCACACTGAAAGGCAACCTTTCTGCTGTGTGGCATCAGAACTACCCACTGCAGCGCTGTGCAGCCCTGTCCTCCCACTTCTTTTTTTCCTTCATTTTTTTATTTATATAAAACAGCAACAACCAACTAAGAGACAACAACTAAGGGGAAAAAAATAATAATGCAATAAATAAATACTAAATGTAATGTTTGTATAGATATGCATAAACACACACATTAAAAAAAAAGTAAAATAAAAATAAAGAAAAGGTAGCTGCCAGCCTATTTTGAAGGCCAATTGTCCATCTTAATTTATAGAGTTCATGTTGATAAGGGGTCAGAAATCTGGAATAGAGTCCAAGATGATGAACCTGCTGGTGTCCTGCTACTTTTAACACAGATTTTAACCTCTGATTAATGTACTAATACCCAGGATAATATAACCACGAGTCCAACACTCAAAGCTGCTCATTGTGGAGAAAAATCATCAATGCCCTACATTAGACAAGTTCACTCTTATCTCTCTTATTGTTGGCCAAGTAAATTTACAGGACCTAAATGACTTGGTACCAGGATCAGGGAGCTCAAATTTGGATTGTTTTATTGAGGTTTCGAAAAGGGTCAAACTCCTCTTGTCACCTGTCAGGATGACAAATTATCACTGAATCAATACTTGATCCCACTCCTGTTATTAAGTATATGCAGAGCTTGATTAAAAGCACTGCAGTCTCTAAATTAGTGACTTGTTTGTTGTTATAATCAAACAGAATCTGTCATTGCTGTTTCTAGAAAGATCAACTGTGCTGCGACCTGTGAGAAAGAAATCCAATGGTGACCAGGGCTCCAGCAGCAACAGAAGGAACATGAAGTTAATGGGAGTGACCACGGGGTAAATATCCAATACGTTAACTTAGCTTTTTGTTGATGTATTTTAAATTTCTGCGCAGTAACCCTGTTATATTGGTCCCAGATTGGACCCTGTGTCATCGTACGAACAGGAGAAGGTGAACTCCGAGGAAGTTGAAAAGAAAGGAAACAGAAAATCGAAGGAAACTTCTCCAGACAGTTCACATTCAAGAAAAATCAGGAGTGGCTCCAGCAAGGCCAAGGGGTCTACAAGATCACAAACACAGCAAAGGTGATGCAAAGCCCTTTTCACACATGTACTTCTGAGATTTTCTGTAAAACTTCATGGACAGAGCGCTCCTCGAATCATCTGTCGATTCTCTGTTGCACTCACATAAACAGCTTCACACCAGTGGTGCTGCCAGCAGTAATCCTGTATGCACCCTTTTCAACAGAGTTGCCAGATTATCTACTAAAATAAGCAACCAGGTCGATAAAAAACAAGCCCAAAGCAAGAAACCTTCAGCTTTTTTTCTTCTAATATGATATACTATTGTTTTTTTCTTAACGATAAACCTACATAGTGTGAGTGTGTTTTGATTTTCATCAACATTACATTTCAATTTCAGTGACATTTTTCTTATTTGTATCTTGATTTACTAATTTATTTAACATCCTTTTCTTTATGCAGAAGTGAAGAGAGGGGCTATTATTTATAACTCTGTTATCACTAAACTATCTGTCTAACCTTGATTTTTGGAGCCAAACAGACATAATCAGGCTTTTATCTAAGTTTTATGTTGATCTTCTACAGCTTTATTGTGGTGAGAACAGTGTGTGCATCAGATCCCTCCTGGGTTTTGGGGCACAGCAAGCACAAATGAGCTACTGCACTTTAGGAACAAGCCCAAAAATATGCAACCAGCAGCTGCCAATATTTACAAGCAACTTTTCAAAAAAAAAGAAGCCCGAAGTTAGCCAAAAATTTCTGAGGGCTGGACAAGAGAAAACATATGCGTAAGACTGCAAAGTGAGCCTCTACATCTGTCACAAACGTCAGCCATGTTTTGGAAAATCTGTACCAGCCTTGTCTTTGATTAATGACATATAAATACAACTTTAGCAGATGATATCCTCCTTTACATAACTAAACCACAACTCACAATCCCAGTTATATCAGACAAAATAAACCTATTTGATACATTTGCAGGATACAGAATTAATTGGACTAAAAGCACAGTGGTGTCAGTCAGCTATTCACTGACAAATACCTTTACACATTTTCCATTTAAAGTAGTTTCAGCCAGATTTACCTATCTAGGCATTGAAATCACAAAACATTATTCATCTCTTTACCAGTGTAACTTTCCCCCTCTGCTGGATAAATTAATAGACACTGTACAACACTGGAGACCTCTTCCTATCTCACTCCTTGGCAGAGTAAATGCAGTGAAAATTATCTTTTTACTGCACACTCTGTACCTTTTTTAGAACATCCCAATTTTCTTAACCAAACTTTTCAGTCTGGATACAGCATTCTCTGTGTGGAGCGATTTGGGTATCTTCACTGTTGATCTATACCTAGATGGCAGATTTGCCTCCTTTGCACTACTGCAGAGCAGATATAGTCTCCAAACTAACATTTTTTGTAGACACCTTCAAATTAGGGCCTACGCTCAAAAATACATGTTAAGATTTGAGATAAAAAAACATAATGATGATGTTGGGATAGGAACAAAAAGGCAGGGATAGGGCCTGCCTTTTTTGTTCCACCATTTTTGTTTTTATGTCTCATGTTTATTTTTTTAAATATATTTATATAAAAAAAAGAAATGAGTGCTGAATATTTCATATACTGCATAATCATCAAGGCTCAATAAAAACATGCTTGGATAAATCCAACTTTAACAGGGTTCCCACACGTCCTGGAAAACCTGGAAAATGATAGACCAATTTGCCAGTCGTGGAAAACATATGGAAAATGAGGAAAAAAGTAAAGTCCTGGAAAAGCTTGAATTGTCCTGGAAAATTATTTATCTTCCTTCTACCTTGTTAGCAAACAAAAATCAAACTTAGGAAATAAAGTAAGAATGCACTTGGTTACTAAAGCACATTAAGCCATAAAATATGAGTATATAAAATAATGCAAGTTAAGGAATAAAATATAAAAATTCAAGCCAATGGCGACAAAAAGAAATAATGAAAAATGTAAATGTAAAAGAATAAACCACAGATTTATAATAGTATGACACTACATAAAAGCCAGACTAAAGAGATAGCTAGCAGACAATGTTCATACCCGAGAGTTAGAAATACATCAATTTTAATTGAGAGTGAAAATGTCCTGGAAAAGGACTTCTAGGAAAGAGTGGGAACCCTGTTTACACTGTATCAAGGTCAAACGGGCACAAGTAGAGGTTTTGTGATAACCTTCAGTGTGGATTCACGCTAATAAAAGATTAAAGTTAAAAAGAAAATCACACACACTGAAGGGAGCAGACCCCTGCCCCTAGTGGACAAAACTGGGGAAAACACCTCATACCCGTATTAGAAATTGTTGCTTTCCCTGCTGATGGTCCTGTTAATGTCTGATCCAGCTCTGTGTGACCTGTGACCCTTAATCCCTTCAGGTCCAAGCTGAGTGAAAAGATGTTTTTCGCCTGCCAGGCCTTAAAGAAGCACCTGAGCGGGGAGACGACTCTCTCCGGTACAGAGCTGGTATGTTATTGTTCTCTGTACTTAGAGTGAGAGCAGCTGGAGGTCACTGTGTGTGCACGTGTATGTGTGTGTGCACGGTTAATGGTATGTCAGTGGATGGGTGTGGAGAGATGGCGAGCTCAAGTATGTCATTTAGAAAGAAAGTGACTCTGGCAGTGGATAAAGAAAGCACAGGAAAGTGTCGGCTCTGTAATTTTCTGTCATTTTGTTTTGTCTTTGACTTGAAAACAATAGTTTATGGAAGGGAATGAGACTCCTCGCGCTCTCTTAAAGTCAGCAAACAGAAAAGAGGGGTAGAGCATTTAGGAAGATTGTAAAGATTTCAGAATAATGCTGAAGTGCTTACAAAGCCCCACTGTTATGGATTTACTGGAGATAGATTTCTAAAAGCTGCCATTAAAATGGTTTGAAGATTATAGAAGCGAGCTGTTGTTTTGTTCTGCTCTAGTCTGCGTTCTTTCATTCACGCTCCTGTTATAACAAAATGTTCCTATCTGTTTCAGAGCGGAGAGGAAAATTGCTCCAGCAACTTATAAAGCTTTTATTTGGATGTTTAAAAAAGCGTTGATGTTTTATTTCTTTATAAATACCTGTGGTTTCATTTCCTTTTGTCCCTTCAGCATGATTGTCTACAGAGCCTGCAGCAGGATTGGTTCTCTGTGTCCAGTCACAAGTCAGCTTCCCCTGACACCGTGGAGGACTACTTGTCCACGTTTCGAGTCATTGCACCTTCAGTGCTGCAGCATATCTGTAACATGGCTGACGGCAATGGCAACACAGCTCTGCACTACAGCGTGTCTCACTCCAACTTTGGCATCGTGAAGAAACTGCTTGAAGCAGGTACAGTGAGACTCTACAGCAGGGGTGTCCAAACGCATAAAGAGGAATACATGGACGACTGAGCCACTTGCTGCACCTCACTTTTGATGTATTTAAGTTAAAGCTTTAGGGTTTAGGGGTGGGTTATCACCTGCTAAGGGGCCCTTGTAACCTCGGGTTGTCACTGAATTCACACCTAGTCAGGGCAACAGTGACCTTCTGAGCAGCAGAGATGGGAGACACTGACGGCTTATCTTCACTGTCAGACACAAAACAAGAGCAAACTGCAAGAATGTTGGTGCTTGATGATGAATACTGCAATATACTATGTAAATGAGACCTTGTGACAAAGTAAATATTGCAGACAATGTGAATGATTGATGGTATTTGCTGCTACAATTGAAATGTCTTTATTTATTCAGCTGTTTCAGGGGCCAACTCAAAATCGTCAGTGGGCCGCATTTGGCCCCGGACCATAGATTGGACACCCCTGCTCAAAGGGCAGCAGAAAGCCACCATGTCACAACAGTCTGGCTTTTTCTCTTTATTTCTTTTCACCCTAAAAGTATACTCGTACTTTGATAAGCTGTTATTAAATATAACAACACACTTTGTGTACAAAGTTACCATAAAAGAGCTTGAAAGGACTGTTTTGTTTCTGCATATTGAAACAGTGTTAATTTTGTTGACTAATTATTTTCATCATAGTTTTTGTCAACAGCTTTTTTCCCCTGATGAAAACTAGACTATAACTAAAAAAAAAAACAAGTGCACATGGACTAAAACTAAAACTAAATTAACTGACATTTTCATCAACAAATAAAAACTAGACTAAAACGTTTGACAGAGACTTAATCCAATCAGACCTACTTTGGTCATGTAGAAAGTAGGGACAAGTTAGGAATATATCCAATCACAGCTACTTTGGTTGTTTGGAAAGGTTGGATGAGTTAAGAGGGACATCCAATCACAGCTGCCTTAGCTTCATGGTGGTGGGATCTAAGTGTAAAACATGACTTCAGAAATTCAAGGAAACATAAAAAATGCCTTACCCTTTACACTTCATATTTTAGTCGACTAAATTTACAATAGATTTCATCCACTAAAATGTTGTGGAATTTCATTAACTAAAACTAGACTAAAGTTAAAACAATTTAGATGACTAAATTATGACTGAAACTAAAAGATATTTAAGTCAAAAGACTTAAACTAAACCTAAATTAAAAAGTGCTGTAAAAATTAACACTGTATTGAAATGGTCTGTGGTAGGAAATTGGAATACACAGAGAAGCCCACACAGGCACAAGGAGAACATGCAAACTCTACACATAACGGCCCTGACTGACACAGCAAACCTGAAATTTAAAAAAAAACTATCATCTTACATTAAATTATACCACACAGATGTGTCATTTACCACTTATATGTGACATGAACCTCGTCAGCGACAATCCCCACCAAGTTCTCCTGGTAAACTGAGGAGAGCAGAGTTCACCAGGTATCACTGAGTAACCATGACAACCACAGACCAACCAACATCGTCCACAGAGGATTTCCGCTTCTCTCCCAGTTTCCCAGCAGTGATCCCAGTCAGGAGAAGAGCAAAAACATGATTTCCGATAAGAAAAGCTTTAAGTGGCATTCTTTGCTCCTCTTTAATAGAGGAAATTGAGTCAATTTCTGATGAAACTGCAGATATTGCCACAACCACAGAGACCGCTTCAGAAGCCGCCATTGTTTTCAAACATGCAGTCACCTCCTGCTGTCGTCACGTCTTGTTTCCACCTCTCCTCCCTGATTGGGCCGTCCAGCTTTTGGTCCTGAAGTCGTAGGAGATTGGAGCTTGGAAGATGGACCTGCGTGATATCAGACAATGAATCAGGCAGGTCCATCTGCACTGCAGGGTTAAAAATGAACTGCAGATGAACGATTTCATTTCTACATAGAGACGACTTATCATTTAACATTGTTTTTGTTTTCAAAGAATGTCTTGGTCGTCATTATTGAGAAAAAAATTATGGAAAATGTGACTAAATTGAATAAAACAAGATTGACCTGTGTTTGTCTCCTGCTTGACTGCAGAGGTGTGTAATGTGAATCAGCAGAACAAAGCAGGCTACACTCCCATCATGCTGGCTGCACTCGCTGCTGTGGACAGTCCGGAGGACATGAAGGTCGTGGAGCTGCTGTTCTCTAAAGGAGACGTCAACACCAAGGCCAGCCAGGTCAGTCTGAGCTTTGGAGACGGTGAGGGCCGTGATGTGCTGCTGCAGTGGACAACAGAGAAATGCTTTGCAGGGAAGGTTTTATTTTTTGTCTGGCTTTTCTTTATATGGAGGTCAGATATGACATTTAGTTATCAAAGATTATTCTTTCATGAATCAGAAGCTGTGAATGTATCACATAAAGTGAGCAACTCGTGGTCCGGGGGCCAAAATCATCCTTATTATCAAATGGGGCATTTATATTTATATAGCAGATATTATTAACAGTGTAAATTCTTTAGCCTTATTTCAGAACTTAATTTTTACTTACTTTATTTATTCTTCCTTCAGTAAGGGAAAATTCTTATGTCTTAAAAAATTCTGCACATTGTAATTTTTACTTATCTAATTTCTATTATACTCCTTATTTAAATATCTATGTCTGATATTCCTACTGCTGTACTGTCTAAAAGAGTGTTTTCCTTTTTTATATTAAATTCTCTTAATTTCTGGTATTTCCTGGATTTATTTTCTTTTATGATAATCTTTAAATATTTGTAATTTTTGCAGCAGATTTATTAAAATAGGTAATTACTCCTGTAAAAGTGTTTTTTTTTTTATTGAAACTTAATATATTCATTTAAAAAAACTCAAGTTTAACAGTAGATAATCTGTATATTGCACTGAAAGAGAAGCTTTATTTCTGTGTTTAGCCTTTGGAATTAATCATCACCCTTTTATTTATATTTAAAACTACAAATATTAATATATTATGTCCTAAAGACAGTTTAGAAATGTCCCTTTTTCTTTTAAATCATTAACAATTTCAATATCTTTGTAAGAGCTATTCACCTGTATTTAGTATTTAGTTTGGCATTTAGTTTAATTATAATAAATTGCCCTTTTGGTAGTTTATTTACAGGGTTTTCTTCATCAAGAATAAATGTTTTTTCTTTCCTTTTGCTTATTACTTGTTCGTCATATTGAATTTTCATATTGGTATTAATAATGTTTGTTTATTTAATGATGGGGTAACACTGAAGCCACCTGAGGTGATATATATGGAGGACCAGAATGCATCTGGGTGGCCTGTTTTTTTTTTTTGTTGTTTTTTTTTTTAAATAAATAATTATGATTAATACATTTTAATAAATAAAGAAATGGTCTATTATGGACATTTGACGTCTTTTGCCTGTGTACTCTACATGCCCATGGTGCATCCCAGGGGCCATTTGATAATGTTTCAATTTGTCAAAGTTAATTAGATTTTTGTTCGTTTGTGGACAAACAGCCACAACAATCTTAACTTTTGATAAATTTTGGCCCTTTTGCAGGTAGAATAATGAGAACGTGACCCTCTTGTTAACCAAAGTTGTCCGTCCCTGACATAAACGAACCTGAATGCTGTGGAACAAGCCCTGCTTTCATTTCCTACTTTATTTTTCATTGCCCATTTTCCTCGACTATGAAGCTTGTTATTTTAAGGTTATTCTAAAACACTTCTCCCCTCACACCGTCCAGGCAGGTCAGACGGCTCTGATGCTGGCTGTGAGTCACGGCAGGATGGACATGGTGCGGGCGCTGCTGGCACAGGGGGCGGAGGTGAACCTGCAGGATGACGAAGGCTCCACGGCGTTGATGTGTGCCAGCGAGCACGGCCACGCTGAGATGGTTAAACTCCTGCTGGCACAGCCGGACTGCGATGCCACCCTGACTGACAGTGTATGTGAGTCAGTGCTGACACTCGGAGCAGATTGTGTGAGACGGATTGTTTTCAAGCTGTGAAGCAGAAGAAGTCCAACTTTGAGTCAAATATTGTTATTCAAATTAAGAGAACTTAGCATTTGTTGATATTCAAATGTCACACAGGGCTCCGATTTTTTTTTTTTTTACATACTTGAGCTCACAAAATGCAATTGAGGACTAAATCTGAGAAAGAAAATAATAGCAGGTAGTGCACGTGCCTCACAGCAAGAAGGTTGCCGGTTTGCTCCCCGGACCGGGCAGATCCTTTCTGTGTGGAGTAGGGCTGAAAGATTTATACTTTTTCGGATTGAAATCGCAATTTCAGACAATGCAATCATGTGATCGCCAAAGCTGCAATTTTTGCAGCACTCCTGACTGACCCAGGATCTGTTGTGTCAAATATTTTACAAATACTGTTTTACAAATTAAACTATTTTACAGGTAATTTGCATTTACGGAAGTGCTGGTAAGCAGGTAAACAACACAAAGCCTCTGTTTGGGAGTAGAAGTTGGAGTATCCCTTAAATAACAGATTGTTTATCATCAATATTAGATGATGAATAATGTGTTATGTGCTGTTGATCATTGATTTCCTTACTGTTGTCTATACTGTCAACATCGTGAACATTGCACTGAAGTTTGATTTGTATCCCGCCTCTCGCACAACGTCAGCTCAGAATCAGAATCAGAGGTGGTGTTTATTGCCAAGTACATTTGCACTTACAAGGAATTTGACTTGGTAAACTGGTGTAAGAACAACCGACATTATACTTAGAATAAGAATAAAAATAAGGGTCAGGAGGAATAAAATGAAGTCAAAAAATAGGTCGAAAATATTGCATAATTCACTTGGGTATATATCAGAAATATACAAAATATGAAATACGTGCAAAAAGGAACAAGAACATCCAAACAATCTAATATAATAATAGTTGGGATTGCCTCCAACCCCCCGCAACCCCAAAAGGGATAGACTGTATGGATAATGGATGGATGGATAAATGTTTTCAGCTGACTTCATCTTTCAGATCTCACTGGCAGTATGATAAAGGAAAAATGAGGACAAATCCTATTTTATTCCTTTTCAACACCAGACGGCTTTAGCTCTGTTACAATCTTATGATGCACTTAACATTTAATAATCAAATAACACTTAGTGCTTCTTACAGTAAAATATCATTTTAATAACCATTATAGGGCCTTGCATATTGTTTATTAGTGCTTTAAACTCCTTATTGCATAAACTTACTAACATAAAGTATACAGAAAATATATCAATGCACTGTTTCTTAACATATCAATATATTGTCCAGCCCTACTGCTCACAGTAAACATCAGAGCCTAGCATAATATTTATGAGTCTGTGTGTTTACAGGATGAAAGTACAGCCTTGTCCATCGCTCTGGAGGCGGGACATCACGACATCGCCGTGCTGCTCTATGCTCACACTAACTTCTCCAGAGGACAGACGGGGGTGGGTCAAAGTTTATAAGTCAGCTTCTAACAGCTCATTGTGCTTTATTCTCTTACAAAATTCATCTTTTTTTACACTAAAGTTGCCGAACTATTAATTATTATTTTAGACAGACTCCCATATACTTACAATAGACAGCCTGTTTAGTTATAATTCACAGGAAGAAACATACTTGAATGTTAATGTGGATATTTTAAAATAAACTTTTTCTCATTTTTATTCCTGTTTCTGTCTTTTCAGGCCGCAGCTCGTCACAGATCTCTGTCCTCCCCTGGTGGTAGAAATAATTCAGAATGAGGTGATGATGCCCAGAAGCCTGAGTAAATACTCCTTCAACATTATTTAAGAGGTGATTCAGTATCAAAGACCAAACAACTTAAGGAGAAACTTCTTTGGAAAACAAGTCAAACTTTTTTCCGCTTCTTAAACAGACAGCAGGCCTTTTAGTTTTTGCAAAGCATTTTAAAAACTGTATACGTCATAATAAGCTCATTTTATATGTCTATAAGAGTTGTATCCTGCAGATTATGTGCATTATATCTTGCTATTATTTGTATGGTTCTTTTTATTTTTGTAAATCAATATTTAAATCTGCTGGAATAAAACAAAGGCAAAAAAAGTATTCAGTACGGCTGTACCCAGTTATGTTTAGGCAACTTATACTCAAATATGAAGATTTTCATTACTGCTGTTAGTTAATTATAATTAAGATTTGCTATTATTTGAAAAAAGATATTGAACTCTAAAATGTAAATGAAACTCACAGTCATAATTTTATTCAGAAATAAAAATGTTTGTTCAATAAATGTCTAGTTTGTCATATCTGCTCTGTTTTATTAGGGGTGTCATGGTCCATGGAGTGTTTATAAAAAAAAAAATGATTCTGCCATTTTCCTAACTGCAAATAGCAAACTAAATAGGGTTAGGAATATATTTTCCATATACTTCATGCATATGATATTCTTTTGTTTTGGATAATTACAACCCAGGATTTGTCAGTTATTAGCAGCAACACTGACTTTTATGCTTTAATATGTTGTCCACAGTGTCAAATACTCACACTAACTATAGCACTAAAAAGCACATTTTATAAGGTAGCCATAAAAAATATTTTACAATTATTTCCAGCATTTTGGCTTGATTTATTACTAACATCAGTTCGACTCATACAAAGAAAATATTCATGATTTTTGAAAGATTTTAACTCTTTAAATGGCAGGTTTTTGTCATGATGCCACCATGATTTAGATTTTTAAAAAAAACAGAAGAAAAAATGAATTATTTTCAGTATACTACCCACAAAGCATATTCTTTTGATTTGGATTATTACAGTCTTAGATATGCCCATGACTAGCAGCAATACTTACTTTTATGTATTATTATTTTTTGTGTAGTGTCAAATACTCACACTCATAACACTTGAAACAAAGAACACACATTTATGAGGTATATTTTACACTATTATTTCCAACTTTTTTTGGCTTGATTTATTACTAACATCAGTTTGAATCAATAAAATTTGTGATTTTTGAAAGGTTTTAACTCTTTAAATGCCAGGTTTTTGTCATGATGTCAGCATGTTTCATATGGAAAAACAGAAAAAATATGATATTGTCAGTATACTACATCCAAAGTTTTCTTTGTGTTGAATTATTACAGCCTGGGGTTTGTCATTGATTAGAAAAATTAGATTATTTTTTGTGCAGTTAAAACTCTCTCATTTTGATTTGGTTAAAATGGTGCCACCTGGTGGAGAGCAGTGAGAATTACCAAAGCAAAAGCCCAGATTGAGACCCAGCTTTTACAAAATGCATGTTTTATGCTTTCATGGAAATGAGATCAAAAATTACATTTGGCACATTTTTTGCCCTTAAGAGTATGAGTGTAACACTTGTTTGTACTTGGTGTGTTTTAGACCTTCTGTAGAAGCAGAGCTGGAAATAACAAAAGCAAATTAAAACACACACTCTTGCCAAAATGCATGCCATATGCATGAACACAGCCAAAATGATTGAAAAACGAAGAACAAAAATCACATAAAGTGCACTCAGCAGTCTCTAAAGGGTTAATGGAGGTCGAGTTTCTGCTGACAAAACCAAACATCCTGGAGAAAACCTTGAGTCTCATTCACACACTTTAACTCTCGCTGGGTTTTCCACTTTGACACTCTTTAATCCTGATGAAATTTCTGGGGTTTCGTTGATTAATGATTTCTCACATTTCTTTCCAATTAATCAACCGGTAGAAAGCCCGTGGATCAATCAGTGGGACATCAACACCTCCTCCAATTTTAGAGTTTGAGTCATCCATCGCCACTGAGCTCTTTGCTCCAAACAACAGAAAACGCTCCAGTTCCCTCACCACTCGAGTTAAGAACTGGGTATTTATTTGTTACATCATAAAGACGTCAAAATCAAGTAAATTGGCAAACAGATCAAGAAGCCATTCCAGACCACATGTTCTCGGGATGGGGACTGATCGGATTATCAATCCTGCTCAATTCTTTCTTGATTCCTTTATCAATTCCTTTCCTGCACAAAAAACGCAGGTCTACAGGTTTTCAGCAGAGAAATGGCTCTTTTGATAACCACTGCAGTTCTACCAAGAGAAATGTTTCTGCTTATTGCAACACTTTGGACTGCACCTGCACCCATCGGAGTGCCTGAGATGAGAGCAAGACATCCTCGATTTGCAAGGCAGCCAGATCCTAGTAAGGAACTGGTAAGGGAATTGTGAAGCAAAAAGACTAATGATATTGATTCGTTAATTTAATTGTTTCGATTCTCAATTCGAATTGGTTTCTGATACCCATCCGTAATCTAAACAGAATTGTTTTATCAACACTGTGGCTGTTAGTGGAATTAAAGTTCATCTATTCCTCTTTTGAGGTGCATAATGCAAAAACTATTAGAGTTTGATTGTTATTTTAGAGGGTGGCACGGTGGCGCATCAGTACAAAGGTTGCTGGTTCGAATCCCGTGTAGGTCAGGGCCTTTCTGTGTGGAGTTTGTGTGCTCTCCCTGAGCATGCATGAGTTCTCATGAGTGCTAACATCTTCAAGCTTCAACATTCATTTAAATTATAGCACTTTATGCAGTTTGCTCTTGTTTCTTTGTTCAAACATGTAGATTGTTTTCATCCTAACCAGGAGCCCACAGGTACCTTCAATACCTTGAAATCTGGGCCACACCAAAATCCATAATTTTCATACTTCAGAGGAGAGGTGTAGCAAAGTGCCGCTGTCAGATTTTCTTTTTCAGCATGTGCCCCTCGAAGAAGAAAGTCTGGACACTCCTGGTTTGGACTTCTATCAAAGTAGATCTGGCTCTGTCCATTTTCACACTAATGCAAATTTTAACAGAATTCAGAGTTTGAATAAGTCATTTATCAAACACTCAGAGAGACCCTCACGCTGCCTGAGTTCAGGCTGTTCTGATGAATATTTCCTCAAACCTTCCAAAAGAACAAAGTCTGTGAGCAGATATTGGCATAAAATCTGGGACAAGAATTAAATTCTGTATTAGCTCTGCGAGTGAGAGGCCCTCATTCATTAATCAAAGATAAAAAAACAATGACAATTATGAAAGAAGACGTGATGTTTTATAAATGAGGCCAGCACCATATGAGAGAAACAGGTGATGTTGGTTAATGTTCATTATGTAACAGTGAGATCCTCCGGAGTGTTCTGATTGGACGAGGGGCAGTGATGTGGTGTTGAGTCAAGGGGAAAAACAAGAGCCACCGTTACAGAGATGTTTTCAGAGCTCAACAAACTTCTCTGTCCCATGAGCTTTTTTAACATCTACACAAAAGCACTGCAACAAAGCTCCGTCATCATTACATGAGGACGTGATATTTGTGTCAATTCACAGTGCGACATGGCTTTGGAGGCAAAGGCAGACACTCAGCGCTATCCCCCGCTGAATCTGGTGCTTCCCTCTCAGTATCACACCTCTGATCCTGCCTCTGGAAACAGAGAAAATGGAGAGGGGGCAGGTTCATAAATTATAATGGACAATTCATATGCTCAGATATTTGCTGTGGTTGCTCATAGAGATGCACAGATTGTGCAAATCAGGGCAGATGCTGAGGCTGATATTTAAAAAAAATACTTTTAGCCAATGCTAATGTTTTTCTAATGACTTCTTTTGGTGTCCCTCCCTCCCTGTGCAATGATGTGATATAACAGTGCACAAATTAAATGACTGATATAGATATATATCAATCATATATATATACATATATATATTAGGGCTGTCAAAATTAACAAGTTAATACGGATGAATCCATCATCATGATAAATCTGATTAATAATTTTAAAGCAGTTGACCCATCTGCGGCACAGAATGACTTAAAATCATTGAAATGTCTCTGGCAATGCATTTCGAGCAGTTTGTCCAAGTAGACTTTCTGTCGGGCATCCCGCCGCACATGTGCAAAATGGGCATTTGATCCGGTAATGGCAGAACCAATGTTAACGAGTTGGTTTGTCTCAGTAGCTGTCTGAAAAAGGAGTTACAGGGCCACATTAATGTGGATAAATGTTTGTTATTGTTAACATGAACCTTAAAAAGTGTTCAGTAATCTTGTTAAGTGCGTATATATTCCCTTCTTTCTTGAGCTTGTTTGCTCATGCAAAATGAAACACAATCAATAAAGATTATATATGAATGATATTTAATCATGATTAATCAAAATTAACCACAGCAACCCTGTCATTAATCTGATTAAAATTTTACATCATTTGCACTAATATATAGATATATAGAGAGAGAGTCCTTTCAAAATCAACATTTTCTTTGGCATACTATACCACAAAATACTTCCGCAAGTGTGGGCCATTGATTTCTAACAAGATCTTTTTTTAAGTTGCACACAAAAAAGTATGCAAAAATGAGTACCTTCCAATCAAAGCTGGGGGAGCAAAGCTTAATTTTAGTTATCATATTAGCCTTATTTTCAATTTATGATAAAAAAGTTCTTTTGTTCTTTTGTTGTTGTTCTTTTGTTCATTTAGATATTGATTAATACATTACTTTTAATAGGGGTGTACTCACTTATGCTGGGCACTATATATACATGTGTAAACCACGGTGGTTTTTGCATGTGCCCTGTGGTTTGGTTTTGTATGTATTTCTTTGAAAATTACATAAAGTGCTAATCTAAGTATAAAAATAGATAACGTAACATAATGTAGTTAAAAAAATTAGTCACAATAAGCACACAGGACTGTTTAGAGTTGCTGAAGAATTTATCTGATGACTGTAGGCAGAGGCAGGCTAACACTTCCCATTGACTCCCAGTGTTTGAGCTAATCTAGTTAGCGGTGGGTGAGCTCTGTCCGTCTCTTCCTTGTTACTGCACTCACAGTCTAAAGAATGGTGTCTATCTGCTTGTCATGGACTCTGGAGTGAGGCAAGACACAAAAAGAAAAAAATGTTGGGGTATCCCTTTAAGGACAACAGTGACAGAAAAAAGAAATCAACAGTTATGTGTTCCAGATGTACAGACAAACATCTGAAACTATTGTGTTCACCCAGCATTCATTTGCAGATGGCTGATGTTTATAATTATCTGCCAGTTTGAATGTCAAATCAGTCCTGATGTGCATCCCTAGTTTCTGAAGATTTGAAGCCTCTCCTGCATCATTCCAACGAGGAACTCATTAAAAAAGTTTAAT
This sequence comes from Cetoscarus ocellatus, assembly GCA_037902135.1. NCBI lineage: Eukaryota > Metazoa > Chordata > Actinopteri > Labriformes > Labridae > Cetoscarus > Cetoscarus ocellatus. Next base: position 6,975 of record JBAMNC010001104.1, on the reverse strand, counting down.
TATTTTTGAAGGTGGAAATGAAATCTTTAATTAATCACATCCATCCTCATCTACTCCTCTTGAACAAACTCATTAGCTTCCCCTTCATAATGATACCTGCATTAGTGAAACCGACCTTGTATTAATTAGACCCAAAAAGAGGGTTAGGGGTCAGTTGTGTCCATACAGAGTGTAAAGGTCTTAATTCTGAGTGAGAGCAGTTTCTCATAAATCGGTTGTACTGTTTGATTCCAGCGATGTGATGCGTTTATTGCGAATGCTCAAACTGCAATGATGATGAAACCGGGATACATAGCAGCCTGAGTGTGAATGAGAGTTATAACTAACGTATTAAATATAACTAAAATTGGGTATTTGAGGCTCAAACGTGGCTCTCTTCTTTAAATTTACATATGTATGATACATTTTCAATCCCAAAGCTATTCCTGCCGAACATGCATCAACACAGCAGCTTTTATCTCTGTTTTATCTGCTGTCATAGGTTACTGAGAAGCATTACCTCTATAGAGACAGATAAGCTTTCATTAAAAAAAAAACACACAAGGGTGGGTGCATAAATTATCCTGTCATTCATCACAGCGGCCTGCTGTTGTCGCTGCGTGTCCCATCACTGAGAGCACTCTGACTCATTTCCCAGCAGCAGCAGTAAAATACAATCATATACAAGGTCCACCCTCAAATTTTCCTGTTGCCATGGTAACAGCCTGCGGTTTTGAGCAAGTGGATCATGGGGAACAAAATGCTGAAATGATTGCTCTTTTATATTGGGGTTATTTGATCCACTTACTTCACTTGGACGCATTGCTGCAACAACATCCCCGCTGCACCTTCTCTGCCCATTTTGTCAGAGTAGAAGGGTCTTCAAAAGCAGCACTGACAGGCTGGCTCTGTGCCTCTTTTATTTAGAACAGTTTTGAGGGACTTCAGGATTAATTTGATGCAGATTAATGCCCCTGTTCTCCAAGCCAAAAAAGATCAGAGTAAAGGGTGTTTCAGAGTACACCATACTCCTGAATCCTGGAGAATGTGCTGCATGTTTATGGCATCTGCTCGGAAAACCTGTAATTTGATGATTTACTGATTCATTTCTTAGATATGTGAGAGGTTTACCCTGACTCTTTCTTTGGAAGGATTAACACAGTTCAATAGTTGCAGGATTTTGCAGACTACAAAACCTTTAATAATGTGTAAATGTCATTTTAATCAAGATTTAAGGCCTGGCCTGTTTGGACAAATCCTCCTGGAGAAGAATCATTCAGATCTGGAAACCCAGTTCTTTTGCCATGAAGGATTATCAGTGCTTTACAGAGAATGTTCACGACATACTTAAAAACCACAGCTCAAACTAAAACAGAAAAGACCCACAAGGCACTCATCATGTTTTTGCCAAGGTTTGTTAAGTTTGTTTTTAACAGGATAACTCAAAAAGTTATGAACAGATTTTGATGAAGTTTTCAAGAATGGTCAGAAATGTGCCAAGGAGCCGTAGATCAGATTTTGGTGGTGATCCGAATCCAGATGTGGACAAAAGATTTGTTGAAATTGTGAGATATAGTTTTTCGTGCAGAATCAGTGGCATTTTTAAATCACATCTTAAAACTCACTTTTTCAGACTTGCTTTTACATCATGCTTTTTTATTGCTTACACACTTATTTATCAACCTTATTAGTTATTTATTTTATTCTGTTTTATCTACATACTTATTTTACAATTACTTATTCAACTTTTTTTAACTCTGCTGTTCTTACTCTCCTCACCAGTTTCTCATTTTAGTCCTGCTTTACCATGTTTTCATGTTTTAATATACTTTATATATTCTCTATTATCCATACTCTATCTACCCTCCTCTTTTCCATCTTCCTGATGTGATGTCATTAACTATCAACTGTCATCAATTCATCTATGTATCTATAAATCTATTATCTATTTATTGTCTTATCGTCTCCTTATTATTAAATATAAAACAAAATACCTTCTTTACTAATGTTCTTCATACGTATGTGTTGACATAGTGAGCTGTACTAATTTAGTATATTCCTAAATAACTACAGCTGTTTCCAGCTCGCTAGTTTAGTATTTTCTTTCTTTTTCTTGCTTTAATTAACACAGCCCTCTGTGTCTTTTCCTTTGACTGTGTTGGTCTCTGTTTGACATGATTGTTGATTTATTGTCTCCAGAGTTCTGTCTTTTTCTGCCTTTGTTCTGTCTGTTAAAGCACTTTGTAAACATCTGTTTTTAAGGAGCTATATAAAGGAAGTTATTATTATTATTATTATTATTATTATTATTATCATCATCATTATTATTATTATTACTAATAACTCAACAAGTTACCAACAGATCTTTGAACTTTTTTTATTTAATTATTGATTTATTTTTGCACAATTATGAAGAACACAAAACACAAAGATAACAAATCATATATTGTGCAGCGAAAGGCAAAAAGCACAAAGGGCTTATTTGAAGCCCCTTAAAGTATATGAAGGCTACACAATATTATTTGTACATATACATACAAAAAAATGAAAAAACCAAACAAACAAGTTACTTGCAAGTTATGACAAACTGGTAACAAAATTCATACAACAACAATTACAAATAAAGACAGGAAAAAAGGAAAGATTCAAATAGAAAATGTGAGTGTATGATGATCACATGTATTGTAGGGATTGTATTTCCAATGACTCCAGAGATAATGTCAAAAAAAAATGTACACATAAATGCCATGAAAGACAAAAAAACTATTTCAAAACAGATCCATTAAACATCTTTTATAACAATTAAATTTTGGTGGTGATCTGAATTCAGATGTGGATCTGGGACTTTTTAAAAATATTTGTTAACAGTGCAAGGTAGAGCAGTTTTCCACATTTTTCACAATAACTCGACTGACAATGCTGGAAATGCCTGGTGTCGTTAGTCTTGTTTGTTAATGCAATAACCATAAAACATGAGACACTTTCCCAAACTCTCAGCAAAACATGTCGGAAGTGGAGCGTAAATATCATTTACATCAAGAAGTTTCTGTTGTTGTCATTTGTTTTTCATTTAATAAAGAAATGTGGTCCAGATCTGACAAAACAGCAGAAATACTGATCAAATATACTGTAAATACATGAATATGCATAAATTTATGTGTAGATTTTCATCCTGCCATAAGTGTAAGGGGAAGGATTCTCCAATATTACAGACTGTAAACATACCTACAGTTACATTCTAGCTAAGGCTGTGTAGTTTTGTGTGGCTTAAAACTCCCAGGTGGGTCAAAGTAAGGGTCAAAATAGCCTAAAACTTTTTGTTTATAATAATATATAAAATAAGATGAGAATTAAAAAGCCTGTGCTGCAGCCCCACATAGTGGTCAGTGCTTGCTGACATTCCTTTTGCCCTCAAGCCTTGGGCAAAAGGAGTGTTGGACACATGACTAGAATCTAGCAATAGTGTAGCAATGAAGTCCATGACCATGATCGTGGACCTGGGCTCATCTCTGGCCCCTTTCCCACATGTCAATCCCCATTCTCTCTCAGCTCAAGGTCCAACCGTCCTATCTACCAAATAAAGGCAAAAAAGCTCCTTAAATAAATCTTTAAACATGAAAAGGTTAGCCATATCCACCCTCCTGCCAAAGCAAATGTAAACCCCTTTTTGATTTGAATAATGCAAAAATCATGTATAATAAATGTAAATAGTATGTGGAGTCATTTAAGACCCTAAAATATCACCTTTTGCTGTGTTTTTTAAAGTCTACATTTATTGATTGCTGCCAAGGATTTTCCACCTAAAACCTTACATTTGATTGGGCATTTGGGTGCTAAATTAAGATTTTAGAAAAAAGTATTCTGCAAGTTTATTTTAGGTTTTAAGATGGGTCGAGTGTTTGATTATGTAGGTTTGAAGCAGAAATGGAGCTTCAGAGTGGCGCTGTAGAGCACTGTTGCCTCAGAGGAAGAAGGCTGCTGGTTTGAACCTTGGTCTGACCTTTCTGTTTGCTGTTTGCATGTTCTCCCTGTGCATGCATGAGTTTTCACTGGGAGCTCTGGCTCGATCCCAGACCAAAACCTGGATGGTGACCGATCCAGGGTGTATTCCGCTTCTTACCCAATGTTGGCTGGCTGTAAAGAAAATGTATACATCTATTATTATTATGATTATACACGTATTATGATCCTTTTATGTGCCTGTGTGAAATGTCTTCATGCTGAAACTAGAAACCAAAAAAGAGAAATCAAGACAGAATATCTTGTCTCTGATACGAGAAGACTGTGCCGTCAGATCAGCAGAAGAACTCACAGATTCTGAGTGAGGAAGAGGATCGCTGTTGTGATGCATCCTTGTGTAACACTGAACTGCAATATTACTGGTTGATGCTTGTTTCTGGACAAATGCCCACTTGTGTAGCACTGCATTTAAGTTTGGAGAGATGCTATGAATCTTGAGTGTGAGGGGAAGTTGCCTTTGTTGTAAACTGCTCGTACTCCTTGCAAGTAAAAAGCCTAAAAGACTAAAAAGCTCCTTCTCCTGTCATTCTTTCCATCTGGGCTGTCAGTCAGGGGCAGGATGGGAAATTTTCCTGACACTGGGATTGTCCCCAGCCCCCTGGGACCTCAAAAGGGGAAGACGGGGCATGGAACAGAGGCAGAACTGGAATAAAGTCATATTTAACTGTTATCTTGTTACTGTATAGTCATTTGATAAGAACTTTAATTTTTGCTAGTTTACTTCTAAGTTAAACCACCTTTAATGAGAGGAAAGTGCCAACACTGTTAAGTGAGCTAACCATGCTCTTTCATTTCTATAAATGTCCAAAAAGAACAAACCAATAAACTATTGAGGAAAGTTTTCAGCCTTTCAAGTTTTATTTCCATTATGTGTTGATAGAGAAGGGTGGTTGTAGCAAATTAGAGCCCATTAACTTAAAATAAGACAGCTAAGTGTTCTGGACAATTAAACCACTTGCAGCTATTTTTATTCAGTCATTAAGTTTCAGAAATCGACCACAGAAAGGCTACAAAAGTTTAAAAAAAGTTAAGGTTTTAAGTTTAGAATGACAAATGGCCTTGTCAGGCTGCTAAAACAGCAACTCATTCGAGAGGCATAAACAGAACTCTGCACCCCTGAACATTTATACTTCTAACTACTTCCAGTGATTCCAGTTTCAGCCACGTAAGTGTGAGCATCAAACCAAACAGCAAATGTGTTGTCATTATGAGTTACACTTTAAATTAAACAAAACATGAGGGGATATTTTAGTTCGACTCTGTTTCTGTTTCCCTGCAGCCATTATTTCCTCTGTGGTGTGTGAGTTTTGACATTGTGTGATGTTTTCCAGCAGCATTTTGCACGTTTGTGGAAAATAACAAATGGATTCCCAGAAAACAGATGTGTTTGACTAACAGCCCAAAAGAACACAAGAAAATTAGGTCCATCACCCAGCAGGAATTTGGAGGCCTCACACAAAAGCACAGCATTTAGGATCCAAGTTGAGGAGGCTCTGCTGCTAATCCTGGTACTTGCACTGAAGCTATTGACAACTGCATTCAAAAGGTCACCAGAGGTTATGTGGCAATGAAAACCAGATTCGGGTCTAGGCACATGGAGCCAGAATGTTTGTTGTTTTTGGTAGATTATGTTTAAATTTCTCTCGGCTCATTTATGCCTTCCTCACATATAAAAAGGACAACTGTGTTGTAATCAACACAACTATCATCGCTCATATGCTCCCATTTGTCATGTATGTTTACATGTGCATTTTGAAATATGTCCACAAGAGGGTGCACCCTTGCTAAACTCCTCCTTTGTTGCTGTCCAAATGACATTTAGTTTTGTTTGATCATCACTTAACCTTTGTCTAACCAAGCAAACATCATATTCATGTTCATAGTTTCCAACCAGATCGCCCAATCGCTCCTCCAAACGTTTTGCCAAGTTTTCTCCAGTGTGGTGTTTCGCTAACCTGACATACCAGCCTGTTCAGTATGAAAAAACAGTATATATTTTACTAGTTCAACTGAAAGAGCCTGAAGAAAGTGTATGGGAATGGGCAGAATATTTTAAAAGTATACCTGGCAGGTGATTGGACGATCGCTCTGTCAGTCACATTAATTGTGGGCCAATTAGAGAATGAAGTGGCCGGGCATCGCTTCTGCTGTGTTCAGTTACAAATGATGAGCCACGCCATACAGCAAACTCTCGGCAAAACATGTTGTAAGTGAAGCAAAAATAACCTCTCTATTGAGAAGCCCTTTCAGTGTTCTTCTTTGTTTTTCCTTTGATAAAGAAATGTGGTCCAAATCTGGCAAATCTGCTAGTGAAGCTGTTAGCATCTACGCTAATCTCTGCACTCTGCTTTTGTCTCTCACTCATATCATCCCACCTCTTCCTGCTCTAATGGACTCTGATCGGGCCATGCCGTCTTGGGCTTCTCAAAATCGTTGTACATTGGAGCTTGTCAAGATGGATCTATCTGATTTGCAGACCCTGAATCAGGCTGATCCAGCTGCTGTGCAAGGCCAGTGTTTTGCTAGTCTGGTTCTTAACGTAGCTTGACCCTGCCCCATGATTTTAAATGGTACTGCAACCTACAACAAAAAAAAGTCCCAGTCAGCGCCCTTAAAGCAGGAAGAGGTGGGAGCTAGGAGCATGACGACAGCAGGAAGTGGCTGCTAGATGCGAACAGCTTCAGTAGCAGTTTACTTTAATATCTGGACCAGATTTCTTAATTCAATAAAAGACAAAGAACAACACTGAAAGCATTTCTAGATAGAAAGGATGTTTTTGCTCCACCTTCGACATGTTTTGGTTCGAGTTTGTTCGATGAAGTGGCTCATGTTTTATTCTTTACACAGTGGCAGTAACACCTGCCTACTATATTATCTGAATGGCCTGTAATTAATTTGTTTGACAGAATGATCATCCAATCACCTGCCGGATATGCCTTCAAAAAGGTTCTGCCCATTTCCAAACACTTTCTATGG